>JAQGAF010002950.1:0-19741 GCA_034687865.1 Kryphioiulus occultus
TTGCTTTGTTTACGAGCGCGTCAGTTGCTGCAGCGCCGTAGCCTCCTTCGCGCCGTGGGTTGACTCTTTGGGTCCCTGTAGCGGCGCTTCCATTCCGTTGTGTTCTACGCAAGCGCCAATTGTCATTTCTGTTGTACATTGCTTTCTCCGAAGGTCAGTCGCTGACTCGCTGCTCCGAATCTACGTACCAAAACCACTTCAGTGAATTGTGCCGAACGAATAACAAGGTTTGTCATTGAATCAATAGCATGAAATGAAAAACGATGAGCGCTTCGAATACTAGTTGAATTCGTCTCGAAAGCAGACTGGAACGCATTGCATAAGAAATTTTCGATCCGTGTTCTATGAGGACGCCGTTCTGTGATACCGGCCGCCATTTGCAATTGGTTTTTTTTTCTCAACGATCCCTTTGTGCCACAAAGCGACAAAAGCGTTTCGTCAAAAAAGCTGTGGCCAGTGCGTTAATTAACGAGGTGGCTCTGACGGAGGCGATAGCTCCCTGCTCTAAACGAGTATTTGCCGATCGAAAATTCTTCTACATTGTGCTGCCTGTGATATCCTATCGCTCTTCAAAAACGCTGCCATTTTTGCTTTTACACGCCGTTCTGCGACGCATTTCGATAATTTCTAATCCAAACGTAATCTGGAAACCCAATATCGCCTGCGCTTCAGAGGAGAATTGCTAATATTCGATCGTGTACCCGTGCACTAGAAGAGGGCACGCTGCTGCGTTTTTATCACGTTTTATCTTCGCGCCCCGCCTGCCTCCTATTGTAAATAGCCAAATGTTTGCTGGGATCCTGCGGTCTTCTCCCCCTCCCCCCAGCACTGGGAATGTTTTCGGGTTACTGGCCGTGGGCGCAACCCTCCTGCTCCCCGGGCGACTCCCGTGTTAACCGAATGACTTGTTTCAGATCATGGCAAAACCGGCCCGAGTCTACGTTGGGGGCTTACTAGACAGTGTCAAGAAGGAAGACTTAGAGCGGGAGTTCTCCAAGTACGGGAAGTTGAGCAATGTGTGGGTGGCATGGAACCCCCCGGGTTTTGCCTTCGTCGAGTTCGACGACTCCGAGGACGCCGAAGAAGCCGTGCGACGTCTCAACGGCCAAGACGTCTGCGGATCCCGCATCCGGGTGGAGATGTCCCGGGGCAGAGGGCGTGGGGGAGGCGACGCGATTTAAATTTGTTGGATCTTCAGCGAGTTCCCAGCACGAAAATTTGGGTGGTGGAGGGGGGGGGGGTGGTCGGGGTATGAGGGGCAGCAGCAGTGGTGGAGGAGGCTCCTATCGCGGGGGCGGTAGCAGCAGCTTCCGTGGCTCTAGCCGCGGTGGCCCCAGGGGTGGGGGAGGCCGATACATGAGCGGCGGCAGTGGGGGGAGCAGCGGTGGTTCCCGCTACGGGGGGTCCCGTGGGCGAGACCGCTACGGAGACTACGACTCTGGCTCGTACAAGGACGGAGGCCGCGATCGAGACCGTTACGACCGAGACTACGAATCAGGCGGAGGCGACTATTACTCCAGATCACCATCGGCCGGCTATCGCAGTCGATCTCCATTTGGAAACCGCAGGTATTTAGAAACAACTCCGTGGCAGAGTGAAAGTTGAAAGCGAATGTGTTATATGGGCATTGATATACAGTAACGAATGCACCCGCCGCGCTGTTTAGTACTGCCGAAAATTGTGCGCTGCTAAAAGCCACTGTGCCGTGGGCGCTCGCTGGTGAGGATCAATGGACAGGCTGCCAAATGAACCGTTCGTGGCCGTAAAACGACCACGGTAAATAAAATCACAGTTACCCGCTGCGAGCATGCCGGCACTCTTCGACCATCGCAATCTGATATCTCGAAGTCTAGTCTACCTGTTGGCGAAGCGTCAGCCCGTTTCAATGCCCATGTAAACTTCGAATTTGTCTTCAGCATGTGATGTACCAAATTGAACCTGGAAAAAAAAATAATCGCAAAACCTCCAATCCACGGTGCAAAAATGTCACCGTTTAATTTTTACCCATCCTACGTGACATTTTCTTCCGATCAGTCAACACGCATGTCCCATTAAAACTCCACGAACAGCTCGTTCGAAAGCATTTGCACTCACGAAAATTTAGTACTGCCGATCTGATCCAATTGCAATCAACCTGCGGCCTAAGCTTTTAAAGTCCCGAGAAAGTTAACTTGTCGGCCCGACTTCCAGACAACGTTCTGTCACTGAATTATCGCTGCCTACCCATATCCCCCCGTCAATGTTTCCGATTTCGCACCATTTCATACATTCATGCATTCTTGGATGCCTTTATCCTTGCTGTTATTGAACGATTGACTCTTTGAACTAAGATGCAGTTTTTAATTGTGTAAATTGCTTCACTCTTCTCTGCGCAGTTAAAAAACCACACATTGCCGAGGCTACGTCACAGAAACTCAAGCGTACAATGCCCAAAAAATCGAAAAATTACCACCTCGAAGCTCGAATTGAATCGTGCAGTATAGACGACTACAAAAAAAATAACATTCACGATATGTAACCATCCACTTAGGCCCACGCAAGGTTTAGGATTCGGGCACGAATAAGTTCTGCGCAATATCTAAAATCTACTGCTCCGTACACGCGTCTGTCTTATAGGATCCGTACTTCTTCGCATTAGCAAAAAAAAACCCTCCGAAACCCTCGCATTCTTCGCTAGTTCTCCGTTCATTGTTCAACCAGGCTTTGATCAGAGTAGCACGTAATTTGTCCTCGTTGTACCCCCGCCGCTCGCCAAGTTTTAAACGCGGTCAAGCCTGAAATCCTG
Source organism: Kryphioiulus occultus (assembly GCA_034687865.1). Lineage (NCBI taxonomy): Eukaryota > Metazoa > Arthropoda > Diplopoda > Julida > Julidae > Kryphioiulus > Kryphioiulus occultus. The sequence goes on from JAQGAF010002950.1 coordinate 2,786, forward strand.
CGTCTGCCCACCCGAAGCATCACAATCTAAAACAGCCATTTTTGAACGACATTTTTTCCGAAACCTTACTTCGTTTACTCCACAACAGGGAATCGTATTCGAGCAGCAGCAAAGATTATTCGTCTTCTCGGGACGAGCGTGGTTACGCTTCGCAGGACTCTGGCAGGGACTACCAAGCCCAAAGCAGGTAGATAACAACAATGTAGTAGTAAAAACACCAGGTTAATTTCGATCGCAATTTGCCAACATCGCCATATTCAAAAATAACTGTCCCCTCCTGCACACGAGCCTTGGATGCGGCAAACTTCTTCAGCCTCCAAAATCTGTTCCAGCGGTGCGGCAAACCCTCATCGATGTATGTCGGCCCCGTATCTTGCGCTCGCTCTCGAGTCACTGTATGTCTGTGTGGTCGTGTCCTTAAATTTCACACCTCTCTTCAGCAAACCGCTCCAATTCCGCAACCACTACACTAGATTTCGTTCACAATATGACAACGAGTACGTTGCCAGTGCACAAAGCGGGCAAAAGGGGATTTCTTAAGCCGTGTAAAAATCCTAAAATGATGACCGTTTCTTGATCTCTCAGCTCGTACGACAGCAGAGGAAGCCCTCCGTCTCGACCTCGTTATTAATGCACTTCCCGCCGCCGAACGAAAGCCACCAGAATAAGTCCACGCTTCGAAATTGCCAGCAAACCTTCGCTATGTCGGTTTTCGCATCTTCTGCAACGGAAAGTCGGTTGTACGTACTTTTTCCAGTGCTCACTTCAGTGTATCTGTTTTCCCCCTAAATGAAATTGCATTTCTTGTTTGCCGTTTACTTTCGTTCCCATCTGTTTTCTCACTTTCGAGCTCAATCATATCTTGACATAGAAGGTACATCTTGCTAGGATTTTGTTATGATGCGTACTTCTTAAGATGACCGTTAAACGAGCAACCACTTTTGACAAAGTGTTAAACTATAATTATCAGCATTTTTATGGTCAATCGAGCATCATGCGCAGTTGCTACGCAAAGTAATGGGAGGTTTGGCGATGTTAAAACGTTAATGTTATGTGCTTAGCACGCAAGCTGGTGCTATTTTCTTTTTCATTTCAAGTAGTTTCTTACCAATCTGTAAGGGCAAGTGTGGGAATCATGTATAAATATGCACAGTGCGATTTATTAACCACTTTTCTTTTTTGCTGATATGATGCAAGCTGAAATTGCTTTAAAACTGATACCTGCGAGATGTGCTAGTTCATTTTTTTTCCTCGGGATTCATGTCATCTTAAAATTTGTGAAGTGTAGTGTAATTTCATTGTCCATACTTCAGTTGAATATTTTAAACTATCAATAAATCGCTTTTTCATTGTATAGAGTAGATAAGATTGGTTTTTGTCTGGGTTTAGCTGCTGCACCATCCAGTGTTTGCTGATTTTGAAAGGGAAATGCTGATTAAGTCTTCCAGTCAGATGTTCATGTATTGTATCTTGACAACATTAGTGATTAATTAAGGTGAAGATTGACAGGTGAAAGTTAGATTTTCCTTTATACTACGTTTTTTAAAACATGCAAATCAATAAAAAATTAACTTACCAATTATTCAGCAGTACGTACTTAAGTATCAGATTTACAGAAATATTGGCAGTATTTACTAATAATTTTTTTTATTCGCGATTTACTTCGCTCAGATTTCATTTACAATCTCCAAGAAAAGAACGACACCTGGAAAGTGTAATTCAAATCGGAACGAAGTAAATCGTGAAAAAAAAGTTATCAGCATAAATCGCTGATATTATTGTCAATCATGCACTCAAGTAACGTATGATGAATAACTGGCAAGTTAATTTTGTATTGATTTGCGTGTTTTAAAAAAAGTTTAAAACAAAATGTCACATGTAGAAATTAACTCCTTCACCGGCTTAAGCCCATCCCAGCTGTTTTAGCTGGACTCAATTATAAGATCCCTGTACATACTATCCTAAAATTGATGCAATCTTAAAAAGCAAGAACTGTTACTTTACTATTTTATTGCAAAATACTTTCTGCAAAAATAGAAGCACACAGCAGTTGAAATTTTAGGCAAATTTTGTGAACATTGCATTGTAATTTGTCAAATGTTGGCAAAAGGCATTCAAAGGAAAGGTTAGGCTGCAACTACGTGGTAATCTATCATTAGTTTTTAATTTTGTAATATCACAAATTAAAAACTTATAGCACATTGCGTCCTGTTGAAAGGGCCAATATGTGTGAAGAAGCCACTTGAAAAACCTACCCTCAACTTGCCTTGCAGGCTAAGCTGGTAATGTCACAAATTGCTAAGTTGCCTTTGTCAATATTTGTGAAATTACAAGATTATTTAATTTTCGCAAGTACTGCGGCTCTACGGTCCGTGTTTTGGAAAAGAGCTCTAATCAACTGTTTGGCTTCATCCACGGTGAACTCCTGCGCGAGAGGTCCTTTTCCACCGGCCCATCTGTCCAAGATGTCCTGCATGGAGGCAGCCAGGACCAGCAGCAACTCCTGGAATTTCATCCACGTCTTAACATACTTGGGCAGCTCGACAGCAGCACTGTTTGGATCAGAACACTAGAACGAAAAAGTCGCTGTTAATCTTAGACCAGTTTCACTTTCAAGTGGGATTAATGGGACAATCTGACCTCGAACAATCCGGGAGCCCTTTCCTTGATCACTTCCAGTGCAGCAATCAAGTTCGCTGCATTACATGCTGGTAAGTCCTCCAGCTTGGTTACTCTTGTAACCAGTTCTTCGATTACTGTATTTAGTAGTGTGCCCATTGACTTTAGGCACACGTTATGAGGGAGCACGCTGTGCCAAACTTTTTTGACGTGTTCCAATTGTAGCACGCACTGTTTTATTGCCTTTTCAACTAAAGACACAAATTTCGTCTCGCCGGCTATGTTTCTGAAATCTAGTTAAATTGAAAATGGCTTTCAGTGAAACATGATCGTAACCAATTTTAGTAAAGGTGTTTAAACTATAACAAAACATGTTATAGGCAAAGTTATACAATGAGAACAAAAAAAATTGAACATGCTGTTATGTAACATTTTTTCTTGCTGGGTTGGCAAAGATCGAAGGACATTATTAATCTGAATATGTACAATTGTACTTTATGACAAAATGGTAAATAACAAATTCGTTTTGAACTTTGTTATGCAATTTGTCGTACGACTTGTTTTAGGTGGCACGCTACAACGAAGCCCCTTGATCTTTACATATCACAAGAAAGAAGTTTCATAACATTATAGTATTTCGCGTTATATAACAAGGTGTACAACATAGTTAAAACATGGTTCCCACTTCCTGGAAAGTAAGGGAATTCGTGAAACTTCCTGAAAGTGTCTGGGAAATCGACTTTGAGTGGGAACCCTGTAAAAAAGCTAATTTGTTATATTACGCGGTTTTGTTATGATGTAAACGCATGTTAATTCATCTTAGATGTTAAATATTTTCTAAATAGCATCTAGAAAGCAATCCTCTTTATAATGGAGGACTAAATGACAAAAACGTTTCTGTTTAATTTCTTACCTCCAGCATCTGCAAGAATACCAATCAGTTGTTTCCTCTGAATTCTCATTTGAGCCAGAAATACCTCCACTCCCAGCTTTCTGACTCTGATGACCAAATCCAAGAAAGTGACTGCGCTTTCGCCGAGCGACAACTGAAGCTTGGATCGATATTGGTGTCCGAGTGTTGTCAGGTGATGTGCGAGGAACATGCAATTGTTATGGAAGAGAGCTGGGAAAAAGTCATGACAAATAAATTTGGTGCGAAAATCCTCGGACGAATGAGTTGACAGATCTGAGATGATATTACCGGATTGCTGCGGAAGAGATTCGAGGCTGTCCTTGTGATAACAAGGCATCATATCGCAATATAGGTGAATTATGTGGCGCGCGGTAATAAAGAGCCGTTCTGCACACTGTTGAGAGCTGCTGGATGCTTCTTCCATTATTGTGTACATCAAGTCTACTAGTTTTTGGGCAGATTTACTGGAATGAAAAAAAAAATGAGAAAAAGATTGTTTAAAGTACTTTTGATGGCAAAATCTATCAGACCCCATTCCAACTTTACTCTGAAGTTTCTACATAAAATTTGCAGCAAGAAGTTATATAAGAGGTTGCTAATACATGTACCTAATTTGACACTTTGGAAATTTCATTAAATTGCTCTTTGAGCGACCATCCTCCGTGGAGGTCTCGTCCATTTCCGGAATCATCTTGCTATGAAACGAAACGCCTTCTCTGAAGGATTCTTGTTCTTGTTTCACCAATGTAAGGTCCGGCATGGCGAATTCAGTGTCGTTGCCACAGGAAGCTTGACACAACTGCGGTGTCAGAGACTCGTACAAGTCCTCCATCATGATGTTTTTGGCTTTACACAGCAGATCCCGGCACATTTTGTTAGCGAACAAGGTGTCCACATTTTGAGCATACTGAATCAGGTTGTCGTCAGTTTGGGACGCGATGCCCAGGTTGCGCAGTGTTTCATAAAACTGTGTAGTTGCTTCAACGACCTTATCGTAAGATTGCAGGTCTTTGCGATGGCTAGGTATGGCTTTCGATAAGCATTCCCCGATGAGAACTTGGCAGAAATCTTTGTAGATCATGCCTCCGATGCGGTTTAACAGACTGACTTCAGCACCCTCGATTTCGGATGTTATTACTGTGCCGAACGCTTCGTGCAGAAAAGTGAATGCTGTGGTAAGTTTGGGAAAAACTTCTTCGGGCAGCACTTTCTTTTTCGCAGTTGAATCCTTCGTAGAGACCTGCAACGTGGAACTAGCAGCTTTTTGACCACTGACTACACTGACGTCAGTTTTCTGGATAATTATCGGACGGATGACGTGCTCGATAAATCTAGACGCGAACACTTTAAGCATGGAGTCCAAATAATTTGTTAGCTGCATTGCTCTGGTTAAACTTTGCAGACGCTCATGTGAGTCTGTAATGGTCAACTGGACAGATTTTTCTGTTGGGCAAAAAAGAAAACTGGTAAAATTATCCGGCATTAATGAACAATGTTAACAGCCGAAGGTTTGAGATCAAATTTATACAGTAGTTTATTAGTAATCTGGAGTTGCTATGCTAAAGGAAACTGTTGAAGATGGATTTCGCATTGCGAGGAAATGCACAAAATAGGATATACCCTTAATTTCTTTGTCGTCCGAGCTTTCATCGATGTGCCACGTCACACTTTCTTTCCAGACTTCGTGCATGCCATACGCGAGGGTTTCACGGTGCAACAGATATTCCTGTTGCAGTCCATCCATCAGCTTATTTTGGCCATTCCACGAAACTTTAAGACCTGTCATCATGTCCTTCACTGTTTCAAGGCAGTGGGCAGCCTCCAAGAAATCATTGTGTTTTATAGTGGCCTTGATGTGGGGCAATGCATCGTTCAGCGCAACCAGTGTACTGACCACATCCAAGGACGATTCCGTGATTGCCAACTGGGTATTGATCTCCTTGAAATCATCAGCAGACTCTTGGATTTGACCAACGAGCTGTTTGGGTAGGAAAATTATGCAAATTAACTCGATGAAACCTAATTATTGTATGCATGGCGAAAATGAAACTGTTTACAACTAATGCCGAAGCATAATGTTGTATAACTAAGGCTACAGACCAAGTCTTACCTCATTTTGAATTATGTTTTTTAATGTCTTTATTTCATTCGTGAATTTCGTGGACTTTCTTTCCAGATTTTCGTTGCTCTTGGCCAGAGGCACGAAATCCACGTAACGTTTCGACAAAATTTCCTGCACTTTTATCTTGAAGTCGTCTATTGATCCACTTAGAGCGGCTAGTTTGTTTCCTAAATCTTCCTTTTCTAGTTTCCCTAATTAAAATTTCATTCAAATCAAACGTATAAAAACAGGCACCATAAGAACTTTCAACATGCACAATGATGTCAAAGAGGCTGAGCCCAAACTCAAAATTTTTATCTTACCTGCTGAAGACAGAATTTGAGTTACTAGTGAAGCCATGATTTAGTGTGAAGATATAGTACAACTTTTTAATGTACACCTTGTGATCTCGTTTGTCACGTTCATCGAATTATCAAAATTATTGTCCCATTCACCAGTGCAGTAACCATACATACACCAAAATTTCAAAATTAATGTTTTTTACTCCTTTCTAATATAGGGTTTCAAAACGAACCAATGCGAGCGTTTGTGCGTCACTGCCTAAATTTCGACATTGTTTAGCTTCTAATTTTGTCTCACAGATGGCGCCACATGCGCTGTTGCCACGTCTTGTTTAGAGTGTTCTGCTACAAAAATGTCGGAGAACAAGATGCCTTCCACCATCAGAGAAAAGCAGATTGGTATGTTAATTAATAATATATTATTATCGTCAGCTAAATCTCGAAGGGTGTCGTGTTGCTAAGAGTCCTTTTTTGCTACTGAATTTCCCGGTTGCGGCCTCTGAGCCTTCCAATAACCTTGACGTATACCTTTTTTGTCACTACTTTCAGATGCCATCAAACGTATGCTGAGTTTAAATTCACCGCAGACGAAGCGAAATACGTCAGAACCCGTGTGGAAGGTGTTAATTTATGATCGTTATGGACAAGACATTATATCGCCTCTGGTTTCTGTCAAGGAACTCAGAGAGTTGGGGGTCACTTTGCACTTGTGAGTATTCGCGTGTAAACATGATAGTTAGGGGCGTCCTGTTGTCATTTCAATTCATGTGCAATCAACTATGTTATCATCAATGCCGTAACTGCATTTTATTGCTAGGAATAATCCAAAACTTTAAGAACTTGATTAACCATGCATAACGTTTAGCATTTTATTCTTACTCAAGTTGCTAAAGTTTTGGATTATTCCTAGCAGTAAAAATGCACATATGGCATTGATGACAACATTCGAGACATTGAACCAAGTTTTCTGATAATGAAATTTGATAGAGAACGTAAAATTTGATTTGACCTTGTTGTTTGTTTCAGGTTGTTACATTCCGATCGTGATCCTATACCGGACGTTCCAGCCATTTACTTTATTATGCCAACTGATGAAAATATACAAAGGATTGGACAGGTGATGCATTTTTTAGGGAAACCATTTGCTATGAAAATGATGGCCATGAAGCTGACTCACTAACTTTGTCATCTCCATCAGGATTTCCGCAATCAGTTGTATGATTCGTATTACTTGAATTTTTCCTCGGCAATTTCACGGCAAAGGTTAGAAGATATTGCGAGTGCCGCACTACAGTCCAGTTGTGTTCCTCAAATTCAAAAGGTTCTTCAACCTTCCTTAATGATTTATTGCGGATTTCATCAATGAGAGACGTTCACAAATCATATTTTTTCACAAAATCTATTCTTTCAGGTTTTCGATCAGTATCAAAATTTTATAACTCTGGAGGATGACATGTTCGTTTTGAGACACCAAAATAGTGATCCGATTTCATATTATGGTATTTGGCAGTATTTTATTACCTTATTTGGGATTCTCATCAGCATCTTAAAGAAAGATATTAGTTGCATATCCATACACATCTAATGTTTTGATTATCATAGGTATAAATCGTGGAAACATGAAAGATTCCGAAATGGAAGCAGTTATGGATGAAATTGTGGAAAGTCTATTTTCAGTATTTGTTACAATAGGTATTTCCAATTTATTTATTTATTATAAAAGAGGTTTTTGAAAATGTTAATTTAAATTTAAACGATAACAAAGTGCTATTTTTTTAATGTTCTCATCTGATAGGGAGTGTACCTGTTATTCGCTGCCCTAGAAATAATTCCGCTGAAATGGTAGCTGAAAAATTAGATGAGAAATTAAGAGAAAATTTAAGTGATACACGCAACAGTTTATTTACTTCAGACCCTGTACAACATGGTCAGTTCAGGTAAACAGTAGTGCTGTTATCTGAACATAAGTTGGCATTATGTGAACCAGTAAAATGTGACAGCTGGTTTATGTTTAAATAATTTATGTTTCAGTTTTCATCGTCCTCTATTAGTAATTTTGGATAGGAATGTGGATTTGATGACACCTTTACGGCATACTTGGACATACCAAGCTTTAGCGCATGATGTGTTGGTTAGAATTTTTTTATTTATTTTATTACATGATATGTTAAGTCAATGAGCTATTTCTTATCGTTGTAAACAAAGTTTATCGAACATCATGTATGAATCCATTTTATGAGCAGAAGATACCTTTCTGCTTATACCGAATAGTTTCACTTATAACTACACCACTGTTGTTTTTATCAGGATCTTAATTTAAATCAAGTGAAGCTAGAAGATGATGCCGATAAACCTTCAGCAACAGGAGCTAGACGTAAAAAGAAAGCAAAAACGTTTGATCTGGGACCTAATGACAAATTTTGGGCCATGCATAAAGGAAGGTAACGTTGTTAAACTTGAACATTACACCTGTTTGCATATTCTGTTGTTGATTACATATTTTTAATTATTTGCGTCTACGTTTTTAGTCCTTTTCCAAGTGTGGCTGAGGCAGTACAAAGCAGTCTTGATTCTTATAGAAAAGAAGAGGGTGAAATTAAAAGTTTAAAAGAAGCAATGGTGAGATAAAGGTTTCATTGTACATGTTGTAAAGTAAATCTGGCATTTTTTTAAGTTGCTAAAGTCTCAATTTTGTTTCCTTAAATTAATATTAGGGCTTAGAAGGTGATTGTGATGAGGCCATAACTATGCTTCCTGACAATACTGCCAGGCTGACTTCTGCAGTAAGGTAAAGGAAATAATACTGATATATAAATAGGTGTACTGGTATAAACGTTCTTTTAGCAAAACTTTCGAGTAAGTTTAGCACTTGTTAGTTCATGTATGATCTGGTAGCCATGTATTTATTATCATTTATCAAATGTTTACAGCTTTTATTTCTCCATTATAGCTCATTACCGGAGTTGCTGGAAAAAAAGCGATTAATAGATTTACACACGACCATCGCAACGGCTATCTTAGAACACATAAAAGCAAGGAAATTAGACGTTTACTTTGAATTGGAAGAAAGGATTATGAGCAACGCAACATTAGTGAGTTACATTTTATGATGAGTATTAGTGTCAAATTCAAATTATCTTTCTTCAAGTATTTGTGATTTATTTTTATTTTTTTCTGCTTAATTTTCAATAGGATAAATCCATTGTTGAGCTTATTGCAAATCCAGAGGGTCAGTGTTAAATCATTGAATATTTAGCCCTGAATTAATGTATAATTGGTATCATCAGTTTGATGTTTTTTTTTTGTTGCTATTCCAGTTGGTTCGACAGAGGACAAACTAAGGCTATTCTTGATATATTATATGTGCACTTCAGTGATGTCTGATGTATGTGATATACACGTAGTTTTCTAATCGTAATAGTTTTCTTAGTAGTGATGCTGATGTTTCATCAATTTCATTTTAGGCAGAATTTGACCAATACAGTGCAGCTTTGCAAGGTGCTGGATGTGATATATCTTCACTAAAATACATAAAACGGTGGAAGTAAGCCACATTTTGTTTTAAAGAAATTCAATTGAACACCTGCAGTGAGTGTTGATATAATTTATAAAGTATTGGCTGGTAGCCGACTGAATTTAATTTTGTTCAGGATAATAATCCTTTGAAATTTCTAATCATTGTGGGTGTTGACTCTAAGGTTGCTGTTTTCTAAAATTAAATATTCCATTCCATCTGCTTTTCAGAGGTTTTAGCAAAATGACTTTGGCGCCTAGTCAGTATTCAGGATCAAGCACCAAAACAATCGGTATGTTTTCGAAGCTTATGGCACAAGGATCTCAGTTTGTAATGGAGGGAGTGAAGAATTTAGTTGTAAAAAAACAAGTAGGTGCACATGCTTCCCGCAGATTATGGGTTGATCGATTGTATTAATCGGGACCAGTGCTAATTTTCCAGAAAGATCTAATAGGTCGATTTATTCGTTTAAGCAATTACCGGTGACGAGGATTGTTGATGCCTTGATGGAGTTAAAATCCATGCAGGAGACTGACGATTTCAGATACTTTGATCCGAAAGTGTCAAGAGCTACGGTTGCGTAAGTTCACAGCTTCTAATATTTCCCATTTGTGGTTTAGCATTCACTTTTTAAGATTGTTATGCTCTTAACAGCCGCCAAACGCCACGTGGCCGATACCCTTTCACCGATGTACGTATTGTTTAGTTTGTGCATTTGTGGTTTTCAGTTTTCAGTTGCTGATTGTTTTTAAACATTTTAGGCTGTCGTGTTCGTGGTCGGGGGAGGAAATTACATCGAGTACCAAAATGTGTCAGATTACGCAAAGGTGGAGTGTCACCACTGGCTTTTACTTTTTTACATTTGCAATTTGTATTTTAACGCATGACAAATATTTTAAAATTTTAGAGTAAAGGCGGAGTAACGCCCCGGAGGGTCATCTACGGTTGTACAAATCTACAAAATGCATCTCAGTTTGTTAAACAGGTAAATTGACTACTTTTCGATACTCTCGTTTCCTATTGCGTAGCTGCATTTTGCCGATATTGAGGTTTTTGATTATTTCAGTTATCCTTGCTTGGTTAGCCATTGTGGATTATTGAACCATAATCACTCATTCACACTCCACTCGCTAATAATATATAGAATTCTCTACACTTTTGGCCCAATAAATTTTATTGGAGGAGATTGTGTATGGGATTATTAATGTCACGTATACCTAACTGTACTCAGTATTGCCTTACGAAGGCTTTCATTGACTTCAATAATGATAAGAAAGCATTTGAGTAAATGAAACAAATTTAGAAGTGGCAGCCATCTTGGGAGGTTCTAATTAGATTCAATTTCGAAGCACTGGTCGTAAATGTAAACGAATGAGATTTCTCCACGACGAATTGAGGCTGGTTTTAACCAAAGTGATTTGGGTATTAAATGCATTCAAAATTTAACCCGTACCATATGAAAAATCCTCATTTATGATCTTATCATTTACAAGTTTTGTACATGTACATAAATAAAAGATGGTAGACTTGAATTCATTCATTAAACATGCAAGTCAGTAATGATCTAACTGCTCAAAAAGCGCCCCAAGATGGCGTCCTTCCTGCACTGCACTGATGCCATTGAAGATGCTAACATTCCCACTAGATTCGAACGCTCCTTTCATCGCGTGTAATTTCAAATTCTGGAAGTTTATTAGTTTCGAGTATGGTTTCCCCTTTTATGCAATTTATGTGAAAATTACTGTCAGTATAACTTCAAAAAAAAATACTGTACAACGAAGTTTTTACATCGGGATAATGGTAATGGATTCGAATCGCAGGGTGACCACACACACACTGCACAGAAAAAACCGGGAATCCGAAAAATCGAAGGGGTAAAATCTTTAGGAAATTTCAAATAAAACTGCTGTTTTCTTTGACTTTTAAATTCTAAAAATGTAGCATACACGTATTATCTTTTAATTCCATATCATCGATAAAAAAGATCAAACAAAATGACTGTAATTAACATGACCCGGAAATAGTAGGGAAATCAAAATCGCGTAATCGGGGTCACCCTGTTTACGCGATCTTTCGCGAATCGGCGTGATTTGGATACGCGAGATTCGAACGCGCGTTCCATTTTCTTTGTCTTCGATTAATTCCAGATTCGGAAAATTTGTCACCATTTCAACTTCAATCGTGAGATTTCAGTTAACTTTCACTCGAATCGTAATTAATTCGACTAGATTGTGGTGTTAGGCGGTTATTAAATGTGCGCGTTGACAACTATACGCCGATGTCGTTGGATTGAAGATTATGCAAGATTCCCCAGAAGCGTGGAATGGAATTTCTGCCATTGTTCGATTTCATCTTGACCATTTCTTCATTTTTCGTCAATGCGATTTCATCTTCACCATCTGGCCACTAGCCGTAGCAAGACGAAGTACCGAGTTACTTTCGAAGAGATGTTGACTCGAGGTCAGTTTGTCATTTTGTTTTCCGTTATTTATTCAGTGTCAGATGGACAATGGCTACTTCAGGTAAGCTCGTGATGCGGCGAAATGCAAGGGGATTATGACGTTTCGTATGTTTTCGAGGAAGGGTGGGCTGGGGGAATTGATGAAGTGCTCGAAGTCTATCTTAGGTAGTTGTCCATTGAAAGCAGCCTACAATGAGAATAGGTGGGAGGGGGAGCCTTTGAAGTAGCTTTTATGTCCTATTTCTACCGCAAGGGAATGTCAAGTGGTGGTAAAATCCCGGCTTTTTTTTTCCTTAGGGTTTTCGGGTATCTGTCCAGGGGGAGTCCAGCAGGGCTCGCGTCCATACGCGTGTTTACCATTGGCTTTAGCGCCGGTCAACTGGGCGAACGCACCCTTTTCAATTTTGTTCCACTTCATCTCCCGCCCCTTTTTATTACACCCCCAAATGGTGCTCGGGGCGACCCATTCCGCCCATGACAGTAGGAATTCGGGTGTGGATTTAAAAAGTGGACCCATTGGCTGGGAAATCCTAAAAACCTACTCTTCAACTGGGACTTCTTTTTGTTCGCTGGTCATTTGCAGCTTTTGTCATTTCACTGTGTGTGGTTTCCAAAGGACAAAAGTCCTACTTAGTCGCAGTAGTACATAACGAAAAAACTGGCCCGTTTGCGAAAAAAAGGTCAGTTTTCGTCGATTTTTGGGTGGATCTAGGCAATACCGTCTCCTAGGGTCATACGTCGGTGAGGTCATTTCGATTTGAACCGCCAAGGTACATGTACAGGTAAAGGTACAGGTACGAGTACTTAGCGCCGAGTTTGACAAAAAATGCCCGTGGCCAGGTAATCAATAATCGGCTGAAAATGATTGCTTGGCGCGGGAATTTATAGAGGAAAAAAATGTGTTTAGGAAGGGGAAGGGTGGGGATCCACGAGGGGGCTTTGGGGTTCAACTTGTCACCCATCCACATTCCTCTGGAAGCCTCCGAAACAGTAGCCAGACCGAGTTGTAAAACACTTTTCTGGTCATTGAGATTTATTAAGACGGGAAATATGAAAGTGATTGATGATGGCGCGCGAATACCACCGCTATGGGTCACTCTCGGGCCACGAACGGATTTTCGGCCACAGGAGAGGCCAGGGGGGGTTCGGGGAAAGTGGACGTCGAGATCGCCAATCGGAATTCCGAGTTTAATACGGAACGAATCGATTGCAAACTGGGTAAAAGTGATGTTATAAAACTGAAAAACTGAAGATGATCTGGTCGATTTTGCGGTCAGATGTTCTGGTCGAAACTGATGAGATTCTCGGCCTGGTAATTCATTCAAATTCTGGGTAAACGTGATTGCATGTAATCTGAAAGGCATGGTATTCTGTATGGTCAATTTTCTGATCAAAACTGCCGTCCTTTTAGGATGACCCCTAAGGTCACGTGACCTGGAAATCGGGGAGATGTCAGGGAAGTCAAAAAAAAAAAAGTGTTGTCACTGCTGACTGATATCCGGATTCTTGGATTGAGACGATATTATGTTGACCTTCTAATACTGGCAATATTGCTATCAATTTCAAGAAATACGGACAATAATACTTTTGGTGTAATACTGAAGACACACCGAACTAAAATCTAGTTGTACAAACTAGGGTAATAGATAATGGCTGCGTGTTTTCAACTCGGTAATGGAAAACCAGATTAGATATGCACATTTCTCATATGTACATGTACATGTACAGTAGGTGTCGCCCTCTACGTAACCACGATTTGTAATTAATGCGTTTTTTCTTTGGTGCATGTGTGTCCTCAGTATGACAGTATCAGGAACACTGCACTGATGTATTGATGCTCTATTCAGGTTTATAATTCAGGTTACTGACTATATCTTCTGTATTTTTGTATAACTTACTGATCATATCGATAGTAATGCATGTACCAGCCGTGAAAGGAGCACAGTAGTGATGAAATGATCTATTCAAATCATCATCCGTAATTTTGGGTAACTTACCAAATCGATACTATAACACTGATCTTGTAAGGGCCACAGTACTGACGGATTGACCTTCCATTCTCGTCACTGACGGATTGATGTTCCATTGAGATTACTGACGGATTGATGCTCAATTCGGTTTACTGACGGAATTTTTGGATAAGTTACTGTCTCTATAGATAGTAATACTGTTTAGGTAAACTGATGGATTGGTGCTCCGTTCTGATTACTGACCATTATGCGGGTTTTTTTTATAACTTACTATCAGTATCGAAATAATGACAGCAACACTGACCAGGGTCCTCAGGGACTTTCGCACCAGGTCCAAACTGACCTACAGTGTAATAAGATACGAGCTAAAATTCTGACAGAGTTGGATCACGCAAATACTGACACATTTACTGTCATTATTACCGAACTATTTCGCTGGTCAGTTCTCGTAACATTCCAGTTTCGCGACGCATTCCACGCGTATAGGATTTCTGGGAATCGGATGGCCGCGTAAACATGTACACTCGAAGCTAGATGCGTTGCATTTTTTTTTAAATGTAAACTGGTTTTATTACGAAGCATGAAGTTGTTTTTTTAATTCATGCGCGTTGCAGCTAGCCAGCAGTAATAATCGAGAGACACACGTCCAACGTTAAAATCTCGACCAATGATTTGTACCAAACCGATTGAGTGCACGTATACCGTTTTTACGAAAGTGTGCATAAGCGGGGATTTGCGGCCATAGCCTGCATGGACTTTCTAAAAATACCCCCTCCTGTAATTAGGCGCGTATCATGTGCCGCGCATGCAATTAAGGGGCTTGACCAGAATACCCGCTGCCCCCTTGGTCCCCCTGGCCCCCCTGGGACGGGGTGCGCCCCCGTGTGTGCCTTACGGGAGCCTCGTCATGTTCTCGCGGCGCAGGAATGCGAAGCCCCGGTGATGAATGACGTACGGGACGGAGAGAGAGCGCGCTTGACCCGCGTATACATGGGTGAGTGAGGGGGGTAGGGGAATAGGGAACCACTTCGGCCAGGTGCGCAACACCACCACTGACTGCATGGAGTACTTTTACTATACGGCAGTTACAGTACCTGCATGCATGCATTATTATTATTATGCGCGCTTCATTGCGACTACGAGACGATTTTAACTTGATTAATAAATGGTTTATTGGGAATGAAGTACATTAGTGAATCAAAAACGCAATTTATAACTTTACATCATCAAAAAAATTGGTGCAAGCAGAATATCTAACATTAAACAGGGTCAAAGAGGCAAGGTACTTGGACGTTTTGTTGGACTCTAAATGGAAATTTATAAATCACATTGAGTGTATAACAGACAGGTTGAGACGAATAATCCCAAGCCTACATAACATAAGGAGCTATTTAAATAAAAAAAAAATTGTCCCGGCATCTTGACGATATGGATTAATTACACGGCCATACAGTAGAAACAAACTTGAATAGACTACACAAACTACAAAACATATAATTAAAATTCTGTTTCAAACATCTTAAAAGAAATTAACAAGAGATAAAAAAAATTATCTGATTAAAACTGAATGTATTCGACGGTTTTGTGTTAACCAATAACACGTGCCATGTAATCAGTACGGGTACTATTGATCTGTTGAATTTCCTGACATTTTTCAGTATGCAAGCCAATAAAGTTACGAGGTGCCAATATGGAATTCCGATCTCATTATCAAATACCAATGAACGTAATCGTTTAAATCCGATTTTTTATTCTACTAATCATGTTATGCATTAGCATACTTCATTACGTACCGTGAGGGGGGAGGTCCTAGCTTACCTCCCACCCCACCCCTCATCTCACATTGACCTCGTTTCCTCGGAATTTCCTTCACGACCCTACGGGCATATTCCGCGTGCATTAGAAGTGACCACTGGTCAGTCAGGGGATGCGCTCAAAAACACGAGACCAATAAGAAAGTTCGTCATTCCCCCGCATTGAAATGTATTGCATTGGTGGTATCTCTAGTCTCCAATTTCCCCGGCATTTCAATTTTATATAATTTCAAAATTCCGATGACCAGATAGTGAACATCTTCTCACGTTTTTTTTTCTTCCTGTTCAAAGCAAGAAAATCAACACAGAGGTGGATGGTTTTGGCGATCACTCGCTCGATTGGCTCAACACCCACGAGTCGTCGTCCAGGTGTTCACAGATTTCTTCTGATGCTGGGAACCACACACTCTTCTTTTTCTTTATATACGCGTATATACTTCTTTACCAACTCCCCTCCCGCTTCTCTTTTTACATTTGCTTTTGCTGTGTAAGCAGTTAACAGCCTTTGTTTGCTTATCTCACATTCCCATCTCTCTCTCTCGGTCTCCGCCTGCGTGTATGCACGCTATCTCTCTCTCTCTCTATTACAAAATTCCCTCGAAGAGAAAAAACGGAAAAACACACGAAGGTAAAGGGCTCGCCAAACGTCCGAGCCCAGGTGCTCAGGTGCGCATCTGGACACCCGGCAGGCCAGACGTTTTTTTCGCGGTTAACCGGTAAATGACGATGGATGCATGCATGGCGGTCTGCTTGTTTGTTGGTATTACGCGTATGGCACTGAGGGCATATCTCGCGTGGCTCCATGGGAAATATATGGGAAGGGGTCATCCGTAAAGGACGTACTGGGGTTCTTCGAGAAAAGTGGAAGTCCTGATCGCTAATTGTAATTTCGAATTTGCTACATGTATATGGTGAGAATTAACAGATTGAAAACTGGGTAAAAGTGATTGTGAAGTGAAAAAAACTGATGTTCCGGTCACTTTCTGGTCAAAACTGATGATATTCTGGCCAGTTTTTTGCTCAAAACTGTTGGTATTCTGATCAAAACTGAGAATATTCTGGTTTATTTTCTTGCAAAATATTCTGCTCAAAACTAATGATATTCCGGCCAGTTTTCAGATCAAACTGATGATCGTCTGGTCACAACCTGATGATATTCCGGTTAACACTGGTGATATTCTGGTCAACACTGGTGATATTCTGGTCAACACTGGTGATATTCTGGTCAACACTGGTGATATTCTGGTCAACACTGGTGATAT
>JAQGAF010002951.1:0-19739 GCA_034687865.1 Kryphioiulus occultus
ATTTAACATGTACTAATAATTGCAGGGTTAACATGCATATATGTATATCTGATTTTTTTAAAATTATAATGAACTATTTTTGAAAAAAAAAATCACATTTTCATTCGCCGCGACCCCATATATATTTTAGAGTAGAGAACGCCGCAGGCAAATTTTTTATAAAAACTAGACTGCAAAAAAATTCTTAAAAAATATATGGATGTTAATATTGACGTAAGAACAATGCCTGCAAATTAACATTTCATCGAACGCCATAGGCGAAATTTGAAAAAAAAATGTAACCCTAATGCAATTTTGAAGACATTGTTAGAAATATTAATATTCAAGAGAATATTGTATGCCCTTTTTTGTTTTAAAAAAAACTAGACCAGAAATAACAGATTTAATAGAAGCAGGCGAAATTTTTCGAGAAATCAGATCATAAATGATGATTTTTAGACAGTATCTGCTATATATTTCTTTGCTACGGCAATTTGCTGTAAAATATAGGAACACTTGACAAACTGTTTCCTTGACCAACCCAAGAAATTGTCCCTCAATTTAAGTATATTTCTACGATGGATTTTGGCACGTTTCTTTAAAAGGGAATCGTTTACAAAAATGAATTGAAAATTAAAAATTTCCAGTCAAAAAACTGAAATTAAAAATTTTTTTTAAAGTTTTCCCTGACTCCAGCCTGACTTTCCCTGACTTTTTGGGCAAAATGATCACATTTCTCTTACTTTCCCTAACTTTTCTGACCACATTTCATTTCCCTGACTTTCCCTGACTCTCCTTGACTTTCCCTGACGGTATGAACCCTGAATTACAAGTTGCTCGATACAACCCATTTTTTTCAGTCCATACATTTGTAACTTGTACTCGTTTATGAAATAGGGCCCAGATTGATTATTAGAAATCCTCAAACATGGTGACATGGTTTCAGACGTAACTCGTTTTGATGAAAAAAACACTTTGCAGTTTTTCTCAAAAATTCGATAGCAGCTTTTCCTATACAATAGTTTTGCATAAAACTGCGCCCGAGGGGCTTTTTTGAGAAATCATCTAGGGCGTCTGCTAAACTATGCACACTACCCGATTTTAAGTGATGTTCATTCCTACAGCACCAAAAAATTGTTTTGACTCAAGTTATTGGATTTGCGTGCATCGATATGGCTACCAAGACCCAAGGCGCATGCATGCATGTAGCAAAGAAAAACAACTTCAAAGTGGTGGAAAAAAAAACAAAGTGAATTCGTTATTTCATTGATTTTTTGATCCAGCACTTGAAAAGTCATTAAACATTTATATGCAATGTTGGTACACTCGTCCCTGATGTCTAGTGTAGTTATGCCACCAAATTCACTTGCTTTTCGCTTGTTATTTGAGCTTGTTTTAGTTTTTACTTTATTAAAGTGATGCAATTTATCCTGAAAGAAACTTTGAAAAATTCCCATTTTTCCATAATTGGAAAAAGTTTTTTTTCTCTCAGTATGAGAAACACGTAGTTGGCTATGTTTTGTCCAGCTTAACACCAAGGCAACTCTCATTGATTACATAACAGTTCTTCTCCATTAATATTCAAAGGAAATAAAAATCTAAAAGAAATTGCAAACACATGTACATGTCATTAGAATTTTTTTGTCGTAAAACAATGTTAATTATTTAGAACCACCCCGCTACGTAATTTTTTTTCATTTAATCAGCATTCTAGTCATTATATGGATTATATGTATTTAGTCTATTTTTTTTCTGGTTGGTGTCTATCTTTAAAAAATAATGACAACAAAGCCACTTAAATAATGCGAACATACTGTAGGTGTTATGCAATTTAAATTTTTTTTTTTTGATTCCATAAGCATAGCAGTAGCAAGCATTATATCTTAGAATGCAATATGAAATTTCAAATTACCCAACATTCATGACATAAATTCAATGAATTACATGTGAATTATGAAATAAAGCATGTTTTCTACGTTAAAATGTGTATATATATTTCATTAAAATGTTCAATGATAAAACGCAGGTTGAGTCGGACATTCATAATTTAAAGTTTCATACGTACAATGGAATGCTATTTTGGATAGTATTTGTATTATCTTTCAGTGGAAAACAAGCGTTCAATTTTCAAAAAGAATAAGGTAAATAAGATCAACAAAGGCTTGTTTACATAAAGTAAACAAACAGCTTCCAGAACAAATGGACCATAACCAGCAAAACAATAGAGTACAAAATGGCGACAAATTCAAAGATGTCATCTGCCCACAACGTGCCTATAAAAAGTTGCAGAAATTATACGAAACATTGAATAAAAACCACCTGACAAATTAATAGTGAGAAATGACAAAATAAATAGCATCCAGCTGCTTTATCCATCTCTAAAGCAATTTGAAATTTCTGGTCAATCAAAACCTATAATACGAGCGCATCAATCAAAAAAATTCTGACATACCACTGGTCAAGTCGCACACCTACATGTATATGTAGCAGATTAACACGAAAACCAAGAAAATATTTCAATCATATCAGGAAAAGCTTACTGACATCCCATATGGAAAAATTATATGCGAGTACTGTATTATAAATAAACTGATATACCGGTTATTCTTCTAACTGTGAACCAACAGCTTTAACTTAATTAGCTTAAAACCACTGAATAACTTACTGTTAACTATCATTGCTAAATAAATAACGTTAAAGACAATGGACTTTGTGCACCAACAATAAATAAGATATTTCGAACATACTAGACAACTATAACGCGTTAACAGTCAGTTATTTAGTGGTTTTAAGCTAAATACGTTAAAGCTGTAGGTTCACAGTTAGAATGTTTAACTCTTGGATGTCCACAATTAAAATTTGTCGGGAGAATTCAATCTGTATAGCTTCATACCAAAGATTTGTTCTGCCCAACTTGTGTACCCCATAAGGTTTGCCACCCAAACATTTTTTTCTAAAGGTAATAATTTGTTGTTTTTATCACCTGAAGAAGTGGTTCGATCCACGAAACGTAGTGCAAATAAATAGTTTCGCACTGAATTTGATCGTGTTTATCATCATTAATTTTCTAATTGTACCGATCGCAATCAAAATGAATCTAAACTTAATTGGGCAATTTGGGATAAAATTAAGTTCGATACCCGACACATTAATGGAAAATAGTGTGTGTATATGTGCAATATATTACCAATATACCTATATAGTGCCATATGACATAAAAGACTACACATATTTTAACAATATTTATAATATTTTACCAATATATTGTACATCATATTTTCTTGACATATTTCATACATTTTTAATGTATGGATGATATATAGTACTTATATTATCCATATACAGCATGAAATCAAGCCAATTTGATATATTTTCAATATATTCTTAATATAAATTTTTTCCATATGGGATCATTTCCCTAAATAGAAACGAGCAGCTCTCTGGAATATTTTGAAAATAGTTACCCTCATGGACAAAAAGGGTTTCTTGCACAAAGAACATAAATCAAGCGAAAATTAGACAATTTGTTTCTTTAATGGAAAAGCCTTACCAATGACGTTTTTTTCCAGCTACCATGATGCATCATTCCATGACATAAAATAATATATTTCCCCTCTGTGAAATTTGTTCTGCACTAAGTGTCAAGTTTTCCAGGCTAAGTCCACGAATGGCACCTGGACTTGAGTGGAAAGTACAGAAAAGTAAAACTGTCCAGTGTACCCTTCTTCAGAGACAATTACCCTTTGTCTTTTTCATCTTGACAAATGGTTGCCCCAGAAACTAGTATTGCAGACAGCAGCTGGAGATGCAACTCGAATCGGGGATATTTCCAATATGAAGATTATCGATTATCGCATTTCACATATTTTTAAAAAAAATATGAGATTTATCTATAGCGATAACAAGGGCATAAATTCCAACCCTTTATTACGAAGTGAAAGCACAATGTAAAAACGAAACATGAGAACCATGCAACATTGCCTAGACTTGCCACCTGGCAGAACCATGTCATAAAAAGTCACACATAGCATATCATGTTACAACTTGTATATTGTGTTGCATGTTATAACGGTGTTTTCCCCCAATAATTCAAACAATTCTATAGGATCGATCAGAAGGGGCCAACTGTTGGAAATGCAATGTTACATGCAATATTAAGTTTAACAAGGATAAGTTGATTTTGCCACAACTTTCCAGAAGTATTCACCAAATTTCCATCTGGTAGAACCATGTTATAACATAAAAAGTCCCACATACAATGTCATGTTACAATTTGTATATTGCATGGCATTTTATAACTGTGTTTTTCCCCAATAATTCCATACAATCAATTGGAGTCAATAGACACATGGTTCAATTACTGGAAATGCAATGTGACATGCTATATTAAGTTTTACAAGGATAAGATAATCTTGCCAGATGTATTCATCAAATTTCTTAACAACCTAGCATCCTCGCATACGCAGATGTTCAATTTCTGCATGATGAATTTTCTAACGTTTACTTTCCAAGTTTCACAAATTCAAATTACTGCTCAATATGATTACAATATTTTTGAAAATTCCATTTGTCTAACCTGATAGAACACTTTCATATTGACATCAAATTTATAAAAAAATTGCCCAGGATATCCTCGCACGGAAACAACGAAATGTATGCATTTTTGTCACCTATATTCTCACAAATTTGCTAATGAGAATACGTGGGTTGTCCCCGTTCCCAGAATGTAAAATGCAGTACCGGTATATTGAAATTTGAAATTGAAATTTATTAGCAATAACATCACGAAGTTCATGTGGCGCAGAATATTCATTAGAAGTTTAAAAACGTCTTGTTAAAGCCATGTGATAAACAAATAAATTCAATACATAATTACAGATAAAGCCAAAATATGTACATGTACTGTATATACTGCATTCCTTAAACTTCTAGTCGAGATTATTTCTCCAAGGCAGTAATCAAACCTTGACAAATAATTACAATTAATATGTAACCCAAGTCTTTTAATGGCATGATGTATTGGGAGTCACGATCCTGTATCCATTTGTCATAACATGTAATTAGGCATGCTGGGTCAGATTTCCGCATGTGAATTTGGATAATGGGGACAATACCGTTATGCCTGTTTTCACTCATACGACTTTGGCAGTGAACAGAATCAAACTTGAATATCAGAATACCCACCGTTCAGAATGACTTCCTACGCTACAATGTATCATCTTCAATATTTCATGTAAGAATTTTGGAAAATCACGATATCAGTCTACTTTCCCCATACTCGTAAAAAACAAAATTTTATTTTAAGACGTATTTTGTGCTTGAAACATATAGTTGTAACTGAACATTAGACAAAGTTCCCCAAGAGATAAAATTTTCACTTTCCCTGACTTTTCCAGGTTTTTACTAAATTTCCCAGACAACCCTTACGACATAACTGCGAGCCAATCGAAGGAGTAGGGCATAATAAATTTTTTGCTTGTTATATCTATACAGGAAATAGAACACATTTTCATACGAAATCAGCACATTTAGATAAGTATTTTTGTTTAATTGGTAATTTCATTATAATTTACACGAATTGTTGCATTTCTTGATTTCTTGCGTTAATAATTTGTTGAATTTCCTTGACTTTTTCAAAGTAAATCCATTTCCCTGACGTTTCTCTAACGTTTCCAGGCCATTCCAATTTCTCTGACTTTCCCAGTCCTGGGAGAAGTCTTTACATATAACTAAATCTTCTAGACACTAAATTCGTCTTAAATATGGCCGTATGGCTATTTTTTTACTGTTCATCACCATTTCTTATGATCGCGAACATGGAAAACATGTAAATATAAAAGTATTAACTACATGTATTTGTGCAACGACAAACCCGTTTGTTTGGCGAACATGTTATTAATTCAATTTAGGTGTTCGTTACATGTTTAGTGCAACTGACAACAACATAAGCAAAGCACTTGCTTTGATTGTAGGCCAATAAGTAAAAATATATTTCTTAATATTTTAAACCGATATAGATTTCGGAAAAGTTTGGGTATGTAATGTTTCCAAGTGACCAAGATGACCATCGGTGGACCAACATGGAAAGGAAATGCATTTCAAACGCATTGCGAAAAGCATTACGAATTGCAAGACACAATTTAATACGTTGCAATACGCATTCCACAATGCATTATAAACTGATTAAAAACATATTTTAAAATGCATTCAGAAATGCATTTTCAAATATATTTCTCAATACAGTTTGCAACTAAATTTGTCTCAATCTACAGACATTTTAAAAATGTATTTTGCAATGCATGTCTTACATTGCATTTCTAAATGCACCATCATGACAAGTGGGTAGTCATCACGCTCAAAAAAAAAATCTGACAAGATGACCAACTAAAAGGACATGGCAGCACACCTCCGAAATCCATTGGCTCATAAAATTCTTGTCAAATATGAAATGCTAATGCCTTCGATACGATTCAATCAATTTTCCGACGTTTATTAAATGTTGTAAATCATCTAATCCCGAAGCCCTTCATCTCATCAGCTGATGCCATGGTCCACTATCCGAAAAAGGAGACATCCAGAAGTGTGCAAAATGCAGACTTTATGGCGACTCTGCAAATGCTGATCAGGTCGCTTGTGATTTACAGAACTGACAATTTGTACAACGGCCATTTGTCACAGAAAGGCAATATTATAAGGACACGTCCAGTCTGAACTTCTTTCCCTTTGATATATGGATCGCAGCTTGCCATATAAATTACGTTTATAGGTAAAACGGTCTGATAGCGCTCCTCATGGCGCCTGCCATACGAACATGTGCCAGAGATGATAGAAAGAAATTTCACCATTTGCAATGGACACTGTTGAGAATCATAAAATGTGGATCTGCCTGAAGTTTATTCCAGAGGTGAAAACGTTACTCTTTATGGTCACGAGAAGGAGAAACAAGGATAGTAACGAAGCAATAATTTTTATTTAGATTTTGCTTGCCATGCGGTAGTTTTCAGATTTTCGGCTTTGTGTAGACATCAAAAACAGAAATGTGGAAATAAAAGTTATTTCAGCGTTATTGTCTTTCTTATTCTTAATCGTGGTCAGGGTGGTTAAGAAGTGCTTGTACAGTGCCTTGGGCCGACAGTGTTTCACTTCAAAAATAAAATAATAATACTAACAGATGGTCTTGTTACTTCTCAAAAATTATATTAAAAAAATATTTATCTTAAAAATGTTTGTGCAAGCGATTAAATTAGCATACAAATAAGTCAAATGTCTGGACACAGGTCTTTAAAAAATTGCCTAAGGGCTGGAAGCGTGGTTCATATCAAAATTTACAGCTCAACTGCCCTGACTTTTCCTGACCAAATCCGGTTAATTTCCCTAACTTATCAAATAAAAAATGTCACATGTAATTAAAATTAACTATCTGCAACATTACAATTAACTACTGTATATATGTATTTTTTTTCTTTCAGGATGACTAGACTAATTTTCGATTGAATTTCCCTTACTTTTCCAGGTTTTTCAGACACTTTCTGGAAAATTTCCAGACAATTACAAGAAAACAATTTACAGATTTGATCCAAGCAAATATACCGTACGGCGGAACTTTCAGAAATTATACATCTGATCACGAAATGATGGAATTAGCTCACAATTTTGTAAGAAAAAATAATAACATTAATAATTAAGAGACTACTATAGGCGACATTTTTGAAAAACTACAAGAAATATTGCATTTTTAGTGTATTAATATTAATAACGATTCGGACACTACTATAGTGGTTGAAAACACTAGATCTAAAACACTGCATTTTTGAGGACATCTTCTTCGAAATATTAAAAAATTCTTCATAATGACGGAAATGCCATAGGCGACATTTTTTTAAACAAAAATAATGAATTTTAGGCGAATTTTCATAAGGAAAATTAATTATAATGATAAGAAATGATAATGAAAACGCCGTAGACGAAATTATTTAGAAAAAGGTGATCACAAAACAGCTTTTCTAATGCTTTTCATGAGATACTTATACCAATCAAAGTAGTCACAACAAATTTCCAGACATTATGAATTTCCCTGACTTAATGGTCAAAATGTCTAGATTTCCCAGACTTTCCCTGACCACATTTCATTTCCCTGACTTTTTCTGACGGTATGAGCTTTTTTGGTGAAATGAAAGAAAATCCCACTGATCCAGGTTTTGATTTCTCAAAAGCGTTCATATAATTTTAAATCCAGAGATTGACATCAGCTTCAGAACTAGTCAAGACTCATTCACAGCTGTTTCATATACTCATTTATGTGCAAATGAAACGGACGAGAAACTTGAGAATGAGTAAAACCAAAGCTGCCTTACATATTACAAATCCGAACAGTACAGTTGATTTAATTATTAACTTGTCAGAATCGTTTTTCTTTTTCCACTGAAGAGAAACAATGTCGCTATTTGAAGGCAATCTCAGCGAGATGTTTGAAGTTAACGTAATGCTGGTGTGATCGTCTTAATCTTCGGAAAATCAATACTAAACCAATGACAACTCCAGCAAATCACTGCGGAAATTTTAAAATCACCGATTATTTTACTGTTTACGAACAATTATTAAAGTTCCTTAAACACGCCACTAACTCAGCATACACTATATTTTAACGGAAATATAATTTACAGCAGAAACGTTTTCTTCTGTAATTTGCCTTGATTTCCAATAAAGGGGCAGTCTGTGTGGGTTAGGCTGATTGCCCCTCAAAGATTCTTTGGATATTTATAGGTTTTATATTTAAACAAGTGTTATAAACATGTCTATTAATTTTAAATTTGGAAACAAATCTTGGAGGCACGCCCAGTCTTTTTAG
This sequence comes from Kryphioiulus occultus, assembly GCA_034687865.1. Lineage (NCBI taxonomy): Eukaryota > Metazoa > Arthropoda > Diplopoda > Julida > Julidae > Kryphioiulus > Kryphioiulus occultus. Next base: position 8,828 of record JAQGAF010002951.1, read on the forward strand.
CTACATGTACATGTATATAATCGTTCACAATTATAAACGTAATTGGATTTATTTAAATGCCCTGCTTCCAAAACCTACGTAAATTTTCCAAAATAGGATAAGTGGTTTTCCATTGGATAAAGACACGCCTCTGAATAAAATTAAAATTTACCACAAAAGTGCAAACTATGAGTAATACATGTACTCTAAAACAGTCTTAACAAGTATTTACATTGCTGCATATAATAAAATGAATACTTTACGTGAATTCAATAAAAATAATTAGGTGAAAAATAAAAAAATTGAGTAAAATTTACTATCTGATAAGCGATTTTTGGCAACAAGGGATTTCTGATAAGCGGTTTTTGGGTAATGTTGGAATACGTTTGGGATGCTGGGATTTAAATACATGTATCATACATATCATGCATTAAATATCACGATTAAGACGAATTATTTATTGTACATAAAGGGCGTAAATGAGGAACAATCTTAGAAAACGTGCCAAAACAGTTTGCAGTAAAATATAGGAATATGTAGGAATTTTAATAAAAATATCGGACTATATAGGACCACCGCAAAAATATAGGAAATATAGGAATCACTTGACAGCCTGAACACTGAATAACGTACGTTTTCATTTAGCTCGAACAAGATTTGTAACTTAATCTCTGCACTAAACCAGAGTTACTGCCAACTTGTCATATTCACGATTAGTGATGTTAACGTGACAACAATGGCATTTTTATCTTAAATATCAATGTTGAATGTGCCATTCACGTCGAGTATAATTTACAAATTTCCAGCATGTCTCAATAGGGTATCCAGGCAATGTAAGATGGTTTTCCGTCTGACAAGCCACTTTCAAAAAGGCAAACAATTGCCATTTAATTCTCGAAAAACAGGCATTGCCGTAGCTTCCCGTATTGATTTTTCTGCCAAAAGCAGGCTCACCTTTTGTGCCCAAAGCGCCACGGCTTGCACAATTACTTATTGACAAAGTTATTATCCGGCATAATGCATGCACCTCCAGCTAGCCATTTAATGTAGCTAACTTTTATTAGCAGGGAAAAAAATGTCCCGAAGCGCAGCTCATGAAATGGCACTAACAACCCGTGTCACGAGCCACCTCTTAACCGACATTTCGTACATTTGCCACCGAAAATTAACTTACTGTCTTGCCCCACATCCCCATTACGACCCTGATTGCTCTTGCTGACAATAATGGCAGAGTTGCGGCTAAATACGCGATTAAATGGCAAAAGGCAGTCGTGCCTGCACTTGGGAAATGGACAAAAAAAAAACCACTAGAAGATGCCCATCTCTTGAGAGGAAATAGACCGAGATTAGATTTACAAAAACACTTGGCCTCACGATCAGGTCCACCCACGCCCCATTATCGCTGCCTAGGGCACCCACCCTAATAACGGAAAATGATGACTGGATTTATGGTAAGCTTGGATTACTTGATCTAGCCCATTAGCCGAGCCAAATCGTTGCTTTTTATACCTTCACCTTTTTTCTTTATGCAACAACGCTCCTGTTCATGGAATACAGTAGAACCTTAAAAGTTAACCACCTCCCCATATTGAAAACAGATAGCTAACCATGTTATGTTTATTGGTGCTACTAGATAAATGTTTTATGTGTATATAAATGCTGACCGATTACTGAGCACTCCAAAAACTTTAGTTTTCTTATCACAATATTGTTATATCTTAGTTCCGTTCAATTCATTGGTAACCGATAACTTACTTTCGAAGTTTTCATGATAAACAATTTAATTTAGATTATCTGTCTGACAATTTCGTAATGCAAATGATTTTTGCAAAGCCTTTCCGAAATCCAAACATAAAGGATTCAAAGCATAAATTGTAACAAAATAAGCAGCATATTAATACTTTTGATCTTAGATCCATCTGCCATTAATTTGCGGTAATGTGACATTAAAACAAGCAGTCTATGTGCTTTCATTAATTTACTGCATATCTATGCCAACCATCTAGCACTATTAACTGTAAGCAACGACATCAAAACCGGGTGAGTTCGAATTGTAGTGACTCAAAAAATAGAAAGGATGGTTTACAGCACTCAAATGGGGCAAGAAATAAAAGTTAAAGGCATCTTTTGGCTAAAACATCACTTAAACCTGCATGGTCGTGCATCAAACATTATCAAAATTATTTGAGAATTATATAACCGCATTTAGTACTGCTTATTGAAACATGATTAATCTTCCATTAAGAACCAAAAAAGATTTCAACATCTGCCAGTGACAGTGCCTCAAACCCATTCAGTAAGATTAAGGGATTGGATTCTATTTGAAGCGGGACCTCACAAATGATTAAAAGAAGGAAACGTCATGAAATGATATTGCAACGAGAAATCCAATACGAATCTTGACATGAAATTCATAAGGATGACCGATTCTGGAAATTACAAAACCTTCCAAAGAAGGAGCAATTACGAAATACAAGCAAATGCCTGTAAGGATTTCTCATTTTCATTCTTATTTAAATTGAAAATGAGCTGTCACAATCCTTTCAGGTTGTATGCAGTGCACTGCAGGATGGATTTGGGAGCAGAATGAATCCAGTAAAAGCAGCCAATAAAGTGTTTAATCTTGCAGATTATTTGGTCAATTTCAATTTTCTGAAAATCGACAAGAAAAGCTATTTTCTTTGGAATGCTAATTGTAAAATAATAATATTACATGCAACTATTCAAATGCAGCTTTACAGTTCACAAGATATCAATCAAGCAAACTATATACTTTTTCAAGCCTTTTACAAGCACAAGGATATAACAGATTTGATATCCAAAACGAATACAGTAAAACAATTCAATAGATGTTTGATATGAATTTTACGATTTATTTGGTATTCGTTTTGGTAATGGTGGCAAACTCTTCAGTAAATTTCACACCTAGACTCTTTAACACGATATATCTCTGATGCATAATTATTATCTGGTTATTTCACCACATAGAGTAGTGTTGCTTCTCAGAAATAATATATAGCAAGTATCTCAACAATTCAACATTTTTTTTAAAATGTAGAAATAATGTTGGTGCGCACCCAAATTAGGGGTAACAGCTGATAAATTGTGTACATGGACATCAGCCAATTCGACTGAAATTCAATGGTATTCAAAATAATGAATGTCTCCATCACTGCACGAAACTGGACGTTGTAAGGTCGATAGGATAAATTCAGTTTCCGTACAAAATTTGTGTAAATCACTGGTGAGGAGAAAATCCCAGAATCGAAATGATTCAAAGTGAGTAGACTAGCAAATCACAGAATGCAGGACCAAATTCTCTAGTTTACAAAACTTGCTTCAACTCCCTATTCATCGAAACTGGAGTTATCAAGGATTCCTGTGAGGAGTTAGTGGAAAAGAATAATACAACAGAATCAGGAATGTGTAGGAAGAATAATATTGGCATACTCTTGGTGCCTCCGCAATTGGAATTGCCATTATCATGATGTAAAAAAGTCAATACTGCATCTCGGTTTGGTCGAGTCCGAGACCCCAGAAAAGGTCTTTGGGGACATTCTTCAATTTCAACCTAATCTTGTCGAGGACGTGCAATTGGGATTCTAGTAACCAGATTGCAGGCTGATGCAGAACTGCTGTTGCAAATCTGAACACCAAGGGGATAAGCCATGTATGGCGACAGTGATGCATTTTGTAGTGTTGCTTTGGCACTACACCATAGTCCACCAAAATAGGCAATTACAACACTTAAATTGATAATACGATGCTTTATATATTAAAGTTTTTGTCTACAATTACAGGGTTCATACCAAAATTTGCAACACAATTTCCCTTACTTTCCCTGAACAAATCTGATCTATTTCCCTGCTACATTTTTCTTTGCCACGGCAATTTGAAGTAAAATATAGGAACCAGTGACAATAAAAACAGCATTTCCATGCGCCACGACCCCGCATATAGCTTAGAATTGAGAACGCCGTAGGGAAATTTTTTACAAAAAGTAGACAACGAAAAAAAAATCTAAAGAGAACTGTATTGGTGTTAATATTAACATGAAAGCAATGCCTGCAAACGCCGTAGGCGAAATTTGTAAAAAATTAGCCCTAATGCCATTTTGAAGTCATTCTTAGAAACATCAACATTCAAGAGAATATTGTATGCGTTTTTTTTTGTTTTAAAAAACTAGACCAGAAATAACAGATTTAATATAAGCTGACGAAATTTTTAGAAAAATCAGACCTTAAATGATGAATTTTAGACAGTACCTGCTATATTTTTCTTTGCCACGGCAATTTGAAGTAAAATATAGAAACCAGTGATAAACTGTTTCTTTGACCAACCCATTTCAGCTAGTTTCTTTAAAAGGGAACGCCGTAGGCGATATTTTTGAAAAACCACTGGAAATAACGAATTGTAAGTGTAATTTATAGGGTGTTTTTCACAAAAACGAAAAGAAAATTAAAAATTTCCAGTCACAAAATTGAAATTAAGATTTTTTTGAAAGCTTTCCCTTACTCCCACCTGATTTTTCCTGACTTTTAGGGCAAAATGACCACATTTCCCTCACTTTCCCTGACTTTCCCTAACCTCATTTCATTTCCCTGACTTTCCCTGACTGTATGAACCCTGAATTACCTAATATTGGATAGTTACATGTGTTAAAAATCAAAAAGTAAAAAAATTTAAAAAGTAACGGATTCGTGGTTCTCCAATAAGACCACCAAAGTGTCTACAATATAAAAAAAAAATCCAGTCTGTTACTTTCAGTGATTTTTTCGTACCAGAGCATCGAACATTCTGTGCATTGACAACTTTTCAGGTAATCCATTAAAGTAGATAAACATTTTCGTACTGATAGATAAAGTATTTTTGATGTGAAGTAACTGTAGGCCCTATACTGCAGCTACCAGCAGGGCAGCCGATGCTTGTGGTAATCAATAGTGAAAGTCAATGTTTTTTGTAACACTTTCCCATTTCTGGAGTGTTTTCACTCATTTCTTGTTTAATTTTTGATGATCCCACCAGAGGAGTGGTGGTTGTACAGACATCAAATGAGTTTTTATGATTACTGGCTTCAATGCCACTAGATCAAGGGTAAAATACTCAATTCCAGCCAAATGCACAGTATACTGTACACCAAATTTAAAACAACATTTAAATAATTTAAAAGTATAATAAAACGTGCCCTTGTGAATATCTGGGGTAGCATCCAAGCCGTCAATTTAGGGTATTCTGCATCAACTTGAATGCATGAAACAATGGATGAATTTAAAAATACAGGGGATAAAAGTGTTTGGAAAGCAACATTTTCCAGTGATGTTGTCTAAATTTCATCACACGGAGGATATTCCATGAACTATTTAATAATCTGGAAACAAGTGAGAATGCCCTTGTAAAGTATTGAAAAAATATTAAAAAAATATCCCAAAAAGAATAACTCAACACCTAATTCTAATTTATACATTGTAATTTACAATATAATTTATATATCGTAAAGGAGAATTTAATTTGTGATTTCATTTGTGATTTATTTTGTGAAAAAAACGTTATTGGGTTTATAATAGGATCGCCAGACTACGCCAAAAACAGTTTTTCAGGATTACAAGAAATACTATATTTGATTAAAAAATAACCTGCAGAGGTTTTGCATGACCATGCTCAACTAGCAAAAACGCTAATGGCTTTTTATGCCATCCAGGTTTGATTAATAACCTCACAGGCTATTGAAATGCTAATTTTCCATTAGTGCTATGCCATATCCTAACAAAACCTTGCATCCACTGGCTTATTTTGATGTCAAAACACAAAAAAGGGTTGTAATTAATGGACGTCTGGCACACGAAAGGTTCTGGGTGCTTGGTCAGTAGTAGCATGTTCAATAATTCACCAACGAATTAACCCCACCTAGCTGAAGCTTTTTCAGAAAAGAAAATTCTGAAAATGCCTTGCCTGCCCTGCAGCTGTAGCTTAAATAGTTTACTATTTTCGACAATCTAATTTGCGAAGAAACGCCTGGAACGTCTCTTCTAAGACTTTTCTAGTTAAGAAAGTTCATCCAGAAACATCAAGTTACAACTAGATTTTCGGAACCTTCCAGTGTGTTCTGAATTTTTGCTGAATTTTGGATAAATCTTAACAGGAAAACCTGGTGTCAAGTATATCCTTACTTCTAAATTACTCCACATTCTAGCTTTCATTGCCGATACAATATTAGCTTCATGGATTATTTCATTTACATCTTCAATCACGATTACTCTCTCTTTCCAATGCAGAAAACCATTACAATTTTTTGTATTTTGTTGGTATCATAAACGTGTTTTCAATAGGTCTCAAACAGGGTCATTTTGCACCCAATATTGCCTATCGTAAATTTCATAGGGACACCTTACAAAATGTTATTAAAGGTATCCTTTAAGATTTAGAAGAACAACTTATGAACGTATCAAAAAGGTAATTGAAAGGTATAAAAATTATTTTCTAGTACGTTTCTTTATGGTATTTTAAAGCTTCTTAATTGATATAAGAAATATATTTTCTGCAGGCATCATTTTAGTCTGATTGTATGTAAAACTTAGCAAAGTTTATTATAGGTACACTTAAGGTAATAAAATTGAAACCTGTACTTGTGTCATATAGGTAATTAAAAGTTGCAAAATAGGTTTCCATAGACAATTTATTACAGCTATTTTTGAGGTATATTTTTTAAACCTATGAAATACATTCGTCATAATACCATCGTTGGTATCTATTACAAAGTTGTAAATCGTGTGCACCAATAATATACCTTAAAATATCTTGATACCTACTGGATACTAGAAATTAACAAAAATTATACCAAAAAGGAATCGTAGGTTTCTTTTACAAGGTTGTAAATCGTATATACCAATAATATACCATAAAATTACCTTAATACCTACTGGATACTAGAAATTAACTAAAATTATACCTAAAAGGTATCGTAGGTATCTTTTGCAAGGATTTAAATTGTGTATACCAATAACATACCTTAAAAATACCTTGATACCTCCTGGATACCAGAATTTAACTAAAATTATACCTAAATTTGTGTAAGGGAATGGACGAGGTCAGTCTTCTTTTGAGCCAACATTCAAATGCTGACATTAATGTGATCTTGGCACAGCAATCTTACATTAATCGATAGCAATACAGTGTAATTTCAATGGGGAAATGACATTCCCTGATCAATATCCCAAGTGAGACTACCTTTTAATTGTCACTTATTATTTCGTTAATAAAACATCCATTATTGATCAAAGTGACATGAATTACTAAGCACGACCCATACTCTACCTTACACGTCCTTAGTGCGAAACCTCAGATGATACACATGCGAAAGTTTTAAAACTAAACAGGAAGTCATAAAACCAACAAGGTCTAGGATAACAATCGTAACGTGCCCACAACGGATCTTCCTAAACAAGGTATATTTGCCTCCAGAGGTTAACCGGAAGAACACTGACCTGGAAATGGCGAAGCCGAGACTCGTTGAGCTAAAACCACAATGTCCATTTGGAAGATTTTGCACAAGTAAAGTCAAGAAATGCTTTCTCGAAGACCATCAGCAACTGCACCTTAAGAGGCAATCCACAGCTTGGGATGCTGGCCTGAAAAGAAAGGCTTTAATGTAGTTTTTTGCACTGGGATGAAATAACACAAACAAGTTAAGACGACACTATAGCTCATGTGAAAATGAGAGCTCCTCTGCCTTTACAGGGAATGAAGACTTCGTCTCCAAAAGCTTATCAGATAAAAGGGAATCAAAAATAGACGATCAGAGAGGATCAATCAATTTCGCACACGTTTGTGACCAGAAGGAACCTTTGTCTAATGTCTCCAAGATGCTGAGTCATTGGGACAAACTAAATCTCATGCTAGATTATTCGTTTCCACATCTTCTCCAGAAGTGTAGTCATTCCACAGCACATTCCTTCTTCCTGAAGATCAACTTTAATTGATCTTCGTGAAAGTTTTCGTGAGGTTCGCATTGGCAAACTTTCATGTAAACATTTACGAAAATCGAATTTGTAATTCATTAAATAAACTTGCTTAAAAATTCTTTTTCCCAAAATTGTATTTGACAAGTCATTTTAAATGGTATTTGACAAGTCGTGTTTACAATTGTCGCATTTCCAGGAAAATAATGTAGTTATACCAGAGCATGCTTTATAACTTTGAAAAGTTCAATTTGCTGCATCTGTAAATCTTTGCAGAGGTACCAGATCTTTAGAAATTCTGCGTGTGTGTACAGTGTTTGATAATACTTTTCAAATGCACTTAAGATCTTTCTAATGCGTCTAATGATCTTACTAAGTTTTATCAATTTTGTTCAACATAAGGTACCACATAGAGGTACTACACAGAGGTACCAGATCTTTAGTAGTTCTGCGTGTGTGTACAATGTTTGGTAATTCGAATAATACGCACTTAGGATCTCCCTAACGCGCCTTAATAATCTCACTAAGATCTTTCAATTTGTTCCACACAAATGTATTCATCCCGTATATTTGAAAATTCGAAACAAAGTTTGAACATGCTCTCACTGTCTTTAAGAAAACATCACCAAGTTGACCTAGGTACTGTACATATAGTTGGTAACATGTATGGAGGTAACTCCTGATGTTTGTAAATCTCTGAAAATGCTCTTAGTCCAAGAACGTTGGTCATTCTTGTTGGCCATAATTATTATAAAATCAACAAGGTTCTAATAGACTTGAATTGCCTAGAGTGTATTCTCTTAAAATTGTCTTGTACAGACAAAGTTCTTTTAAATGCGTTCAAATTGAAAACCCAAAACTCCTGACATTTTGTTCTAACCATCGCACCAGGCTGAAGTTTGTGGAAGTGGACAAGAGTTTTTGATGAAAGTTGGAGGGTCTAAGATCAAATTAATCCTAGGGACGATACCGGACTTACTTTATTGAAAAACTAGGAGTTTAACAATAGTATGTAGTCCAACCCAATAGTAATCGTCCGTGAAAAAAGCCACGCCCAGGTTATTTCAAGAGCAGCTCCAGCTCCAGGGCAACCAAAACCTCTGAAATACAGTGTGCCAAGGATGCAGCCTACGATTTGCCGAAGAATTATAGATAACTAGGGACATAAATAGTTGGCGAGAGATAGAGAAGCAATTAGGCCTCCTAGTTTCTGACAAAAAATCCACATACATGTACATGTATCACCAAAAGCCACGAATGGCAGGGGTCTGGAAGCCTCTTGAAGCCATCCATCTTGGGCAAAGATAACCAACGCCCACTCATGCCATGTGGTAAATTCAAGAAGCAAATATTGGATGAAATGTATCCGTGCTTCAGCATGATGAAGCGAAATCCTAGCATGATAATGTAATAAATGTCGACATTTCAGGGGACTTTTTCACACATTAACCTGTGTCACATTTCAGTTTTACAAGAGATGAACTTGTTGTGAGCCATCATGGAGGGGTAGATGCCTGCAGGTATGAAAACTATTCAATAATATTTGTAGGCAACTGCTAAATCTAATATTATTTGGGCGCAACTGCTATAACTAATTTGTTACATGTATACAGGGTGTGCTGTTTAGTTAGTGCCCAACGAAATATGGTTTCATATTTGGGATTTTTTAAACTTTGAAATTATGAAATATACATGTACAACAGCAAGGTTTTTGACATTTTACAGTGCATGGAATATAAATTGTAAAATGTATTCTTCAATGCAAACAGAATACATTACACTATGTAGCACGCACATATTCTTCAAAGCAAACTAACCACATTACAGTGTGCATCAGACAATAACTTCTCCAACACACATAATACATTGCAATATGCATTACATAATACATTACAAACTACTTAAAACACATTTTAAAATGCATTCGGAAATTCATTTTCAAACATATTTGTCAATAGCGTTCGGAGCTAAATTTGTCTCGCTCTACAGACATTTTAAAATGTATGTTCCAATGCCTGTATCATAATGTATTTCTAAATGCATTACCATAACGTGTAGGGGAAAAATGTATGCCATTTTAATTGGAACATCGTATGCGTTAATTATAAATTGTCTGTTAAAACAGGAATTCCGTCACTTTTTCAAACAATGTTCCAAATTCTTGAAAAGTTGTTCATGTTTAATGGTAAAAAGAGTTAATTAGAGGCACATCTGTACAACTTTTATCCTAATAAAACATGTCCTCTTCAACCCATTCTAGCAAGAAACTGGCCACCTTGATTTAATCGTTTCTCTTATGGAAACCGGTTTTAACTCATTTCACTCCCTGTTAGCATATGCATTATTTATTACATTAGAGGAATGGGGAAAGTTGGCCCGAAGTGATTTCGTAGAGAAAGGCTACCCGTAAATAAATTCTAGCATAAATATGTAATTTTCCAAGCTTCGACTTTACTTGCACGATGAATTTTGCATGAAAATGCACGAAAACACTATTCACTATTTAAAATCAATCTCCTGGTATAGCGCTTGAAATTGCGGAAACTTGTGCAATTTTGCGAGGATGCTTGCAATCGTTATTACACTGAGGTGTTTTTTTGGGTGTGCAAACTTGCTAGAGCTTGGTCGAATAAGAGAATTCAGAAAAAATGCACGAGTTAATTGAAAAAAATTGGCTTTTTGTGAAAAAGCCTTCTTGAAAATGACTTGTTGGAATTTTTGAAATTTTGTAAAAAAAAAAAAATGCTCCAACTTGCTCAAACATATGTGCACTTATGAGAATTCGGGAAGTATACATGTATATTAGTGTACCTGTTTTGATTTGTACATATTACAATACTTAAACATGTGCATACAGTATTACAGTACATGTACAGAACATATTATATGTACGTATGAAAAAATTCAATTCAATTCAATTCAATTCAACTCAGTACCCTACAGTCAGCAAATAAATGCCAAGTGGTAGGGGGGTCGTA
>JAQGAF010002952.1:0-19719 GCA_034687865.1 Kryphioiulus occultus
TTGTACTTGCAACGTGGTAAGCATGGGGCATACACCACATTAATACCCCAACTACAAAGGGATCCACAAATGCATTTCAACTATTTTAGGATGAATGTTGAGAGGTGAGTTATTATACATAGAACATAATCTTGTGGAAAATAGCCAGTATTACTAATTTAAGCATGCTGAAAACTGCTGTTAATCTTGTCTGTTTGGCTACACTTGTAATAGGTTAGAGAAATTATTGGGAATTGTTGGGCCGCATCTACAAAAGTTCAGTTTCAACAGCCCTATCAGTCCTGGAGAAAAGCTTTGCATTACACTCAGGTATGGACACAAGTCAAATAAAGTGACTAAACTGCTGTAAAATTGGACATAAAATAACTAAGTTTCTTTCAGATATCTTTCAACTGGCTTGTCTATGACTGCATTAACTTTTGAGTACAGAGTGTCCAAGCAGACTGTTTCCAACATTATACATGAAGTTTGGGGTGTACTTTGGGAGCATTTGGGACCAATATACATGAAGAGGCCAGATGAACAACAGTGAAATGCAGTTGGCAATGACATGTGGAAATCTTGGGACATCCCTAATTGTGTTGGTGCTCTTGATGGAAAACATGTCAATATTCGTGCTCCTCCAAATTCAGGCTCAACATTCCATAATTATAAAGGTTTTTTTAGTATTGTTTTGTTAGCTTTTTGTGATGCTTTCAGATGTTTTACTATGATTGACGTTGGCTGCCAGGGGAGGATCAGTGATGGTGGAGTATTTGCTAGCTCCTCCATAGGGAAACATTTGATTCGTGGTACACTTAGTCTACCGCCACCGAAATCAATCCCTGGTCAAGGTGAAGCAATCCCCCATTTTTTTGTTGGAGATGCAGCTTTTCCCCTTTTGCAAAATATGATGCGGCCATTTCCTGATAGAGATTTAGACCATAAAAAAAATATTCAACTATCGTTTGTCCCGGGCCAGAATATTAATAGAGAATGCTTTTGGGATTCTTGCTGCTCGGTGGCGTATTTACCGTTTGCCTATCTATGCAGGTCTCGATAAAATTGAAAATATCGTAAAAGCGACATGTATCTTGCATAATTTTATAATGAAAGAAGATTTAGCAGTGCCAAGTGCAAGCCGCATGTATTGTCCGCCAAAATTTGTAGATAATGTTGATGAAAATACTATTGTTCTTGGCAATTGGAGAACTGCAGCAGAAGGATCTGCTTTGACACCAATAGAGCGAGGCCGAAAAAATAATCATCACACCAAAACGGCTGCAGAAATGAGGCAATGCTTAGCAGATTATTTTGTATCTGAAATTGGTGCATTGCCATGGCAAGATTCCTATGTCAACAGGGGGGAATTGTAATTACCAATAATATACCAATAAATCAGCTATATATGATACCAGCGAAGGTTGTACGGGTACCAGTATCCAATTAAAGACAATTTTAACGACAGACATTTATTCTAACTGCCATTTATCACTCTCGGAATTTTCATTGTCAAAACACTACACATGAATAAATAAATTCACGTTGTTTTTTACTGCAACTTGTTTTTAATGCAACTAATAATGTGCTAATAATCGCAACTAATGTGCAATGGTAAATAATGGTAAATTTACTACACAAAATGAAACACCAATTTTTCTTTATGAAAACTAAACGTGCATACGAATGACTTTTCTGTTCATGTTTTCCATCTAACTAACTGCCTTGATGGTCTAAATCAGTGGTGATACATTATGAAACGGGCTTAATAGTTTTAATGAAACCCATTAAATCGAGTTTGTATAAATGTTGAAATATTCCTAAAAAAACCTAGCTAAATGGGACTTAATGCTTTTCCTATCTATAGATTGGTCAACATCAACGAAATCCATCGTATGACATATGCTAGGAACATTAGATGGTAAACATCTCAATTGGCTCACTGTATCAATTATTTTTCTCAACTTGAGTCACCTGTAGACGTTTTATGCATGAAACGTGTGAAACATAAGTTTCATACGTGTCATTATATACTCTGCCTATACATAAAAATGCTTAAGTGGGAGGCGTATATATGAACAGAGTGAGCAGTTAAATTCTTCAATTTTCGCTCTAGCGTTGTGTAAATGTAATTGGGTAGAGCGGTACGACGAAGATCCATCACGTCATTTAACATTTAAATCCACGCTTCCATCCTCGTGATCTAAAATAGATATGCAAGATTTTCATTATAATCTTTAAGTAAAAAAAATTCAAATCTGTGGAATGGTGGTAATTTAAAATTAAATTACCAAGAGTCTGGGAATTCAAAACTATGTAGGAGTTGAATAATTTTCATCCTTGCCATGGAGCGGGACTGGGGAGAAAGTTGTTTTAACATGCCGGTAACTTGTTTTCCAAACAACACATCAACATCAGTTTTGTTGTCTTCCTCCTCTTTTTTCTTTTGCGCTTTATCGTCTTCTTGGTCCTTAAGCATCAACGCCATCGTGGCCTGAATACTCATCCCCATATTGGTCAACGTTGTTTCAAGACTTGTGGGTCCTGCAGCACCCTTCCTGCGTTTAGGGGATGGTCCAACTTGTTCTGCTGAATCATAGGTTGGATCTGACACTACAAGTGTTAAAACAACAAAAAACAAAAAAAAATCAACAAAAAACTGCAAAACACAATTCAAATACATTACCAATGACAAAACACTTACAATTTTCTTCTGTTGCTGGATCAGTGATGCTACATGTACTGCTATCCATGTCGACCTCCACAGGCTCCACATTCCCTGAAGAACTAGAAAAAAAACGAAAAAGAGTTAACAATGCTACCTGTACGTAAATTGTTCAGATATATATATAAAACAAGCTAAAACTTACCCTCTTGATACAATGAAGTCCGACAGAAATTGCAATGAGCTGAACAAGGGCCATTTGCAATCTTTGGTGGGAGAAGAACCACTTCTAACTGGCAACTTCTTTTTTTCCCTAACATATTTAGCCCGCAAACGCTTCCACATTGCTAATGCTTCAACTCCTGTAAAATGTAGAACATTTTGATATGTCAAAAACACTGAAATCTCCCTGTATACAATAAGCACATGGTGGTGTAAGCACATGGTCTTATTTATTACTTACCACACATTCCAAGAAGACTGCCAATTTCATTAAAGGCATTTTCTTTCTTGCCATTATCCCTGAAGTCTGCTCTCCCAGGCATATAAAGATGAGGACGAGCCTGTACCATTGAAATTAAAGCTTCCTCAACCTCAATAACATTATCCCACGTTTCATTCATGGCAGCCATTACTGAAATCCAAATTTGGGAAAAAGTGCAACTCTATGGCTAACTACTGCTGCATTTTAATTGGCTGGTAAAATGCAGCAGACGACCATATAAGAAGGAGTGAAACACTTCATTGTGATTGGTCGAAGCCTAAAAACCGTAAAAACCGTTTCTGCAAAATTCAACAGCCGCCATCTTGTTAAAAACCTCTAAAAACCGCCATTTTGCTTTTAGGAGGGCGGCGTTTGGTTGCTTGTGGGAGGAGCCAATTCGGTTTTTAGCGTTTTTTGCTGCTACTTAGACGTAGGGTTAGAATATGGGGCCGTTTAAGTTTTATGTCGTGACTAAATAGCGATTTTCAGAAATATCATCTACTACTGTAGAAATTATTATTGGCCAAAAACACGCCATAGGCGAAATTTGTTGCGAAAATAGATGACAAGATCTAAACCAGAATTTTTATGTTGTGAATAAATCAAAAGACAAAAATTGCATGACCCTGATGTAAATTTCACGTCTTTTCAATGACTTCCATGACCTGAATCTCATTTCATGACTTTTCCATGATTTCTATGACCTGAATTCCATTTCATGACTTTTCCATGATTTCCATGACATGAATCTCATTTCATGACTTTTCCATGTCTTCCATGACCGGTAGACACCCTGTTATTGGTTGCCTATTAGTTGCGAACTGATTGCCAATGTCTGGACAAGAATCAGTTAGGAAATCGCCCCATCCATAAATCAAAAGACAAAAATTCCAAGACCATGTTGTCAACTAAGCATGGAAGTCATGAAATCAAACTCAGGTCATGGACGTCATGAAAAGTCATGATACTAACATTAGGGCCATGAAAATTTGACCCTTGCCCAGTGTGTAAAACCAATTATTTATTTTTAAATTGTTAACTACCTTTGCAATGTGTTGAAACATATTCGATACGGCATCTAAGTTTTGAAAGTCATGGAATTTTCAATTTGAAATCAGTTGGCACTATGAATAAGACACTGAAAATTTCTTTCTACCAGACCAACAATGCATCTTAATACTGCAGGTAGCAATAAATATCAGTTTACAACCAATTTATCACCAGTTTAATAGTTTACAATCAGATTGCAATCAATTTTTTTCCACAAGGGATAGCCCGGTCACGATCAACCCAATTAACTTGGCCGGTTCAACAACCCTGCCCGTATTGCCAGGCTAATGTGCAATTACAGAAAACGAAGGCCGCCATTTTGTTTAAACAGTACGGTTGTCATTGCCAGCCGAATGTGCAATGGTAATTCCTACCAGTTTTAGAATAGAATGTGATGGCAAGAGGGTCCAGGGTCATTTCAATCAAAGCCACAAAATGTTATTACTGAAGTACAGTAATGATTGAATCAAACGTTTATCACTCATCATCGCCATCATCAACTGAAACATCCTCATTTTCAGAGCCGACACCACAGGCAGTAAAATCTCTCAACAATTAGAGTGTAATTACTTAACGGAAAGTTTCGCCGTGCTGCCTGCATTCAATCCCATCATTAATCAAGATATAATCATTCCTCCATTTAATGCAAATGAATGAGCATACTGCAATAGAAAATGTCAATTCCCTGACCGTTCCAGTTTTTACTATCAATTTCCCTGAGTCCCTTACCATTGAAAATTCAAAATGTGCGTTTTTAGTTTTCAATACTTGTGTATGACACAAATTATCCTATACTTTTCTATATTAATTTGTCATTTTGGATGCATTCTAAAATCACGTGGTTTCGATAATAGAGCCCCTGATTTAATTCTGTTCTTAAAACAGAAGGTGGGTATGTTTTTGAAGAGCAAAGCCAATATTTTAAGTGGCCACACTTCTGAAAAATAACTAATAACTTTAGGAATGAATTCTGGTAAACTATACTAGCAGCCATTCCGCAATTTCATTTGTTAACATTCTTACCTATAATCAATAAAGAGAATTCCAAGTACATGGGTTCATCAAGAAATGAACTTTTCAACTTTCTCAAATTTTTCCTGACTTTTCCAGTATTTAAAACATTTACTTGACCACCCTGACCAATAAAACAGCAAAACTATAACATGCAGTACCTGTTTGCCAAAAAAATTTCTTAAAAAACACTAAATTTTTATCAGTTTTTGTAAAACCATGACCTTTTCATGACTTCTTTAACCTGAATTTCATTACAGATTTCTTCCACATAAGATATGCACCAACAGTGCAATCCTGATATACTGTATGTGGAATTCCCTGAACATTTTTACAGATGCATGACTGACAAAGTGTTCCATATCTTCAATTTTGTATTAATTACATGTAATAGCTCTGAGAAAGCAAATATAATGTTAATATCATAAATTTCCCCAACTTTTTCTAAATAAACCACTTTTCCCTGGCTATACCAGGTCTCCAAATTCCCTGACAATTCTCGAATTTTTATTTTATGAATCAATGAAAAGTCAAAAATTCTATGCCCATGTCGTAAATTTCATAACTTTTCCATGATCCTGATGTAAACTTCATGACATTTCCATGATCTTGATGTAGCTTTCAAGACTTTTCCATGATCCTGATGTAAATTTTATGACTCTCCATGACCTGAATGTCATTTCATGACTTTTCCATGACTTCCATGACCGGCAGGCGCCCTGATATTAGGCCTAATTTTAGAACCTCAACTTGGAACTACATGTAGAATTGGTGCAATATGTTACATGG
Source organism: Kryphioiulus occultus (assembly GCA_034687865.1). Classification (NCBI taxonomy): domain Eukaryota; kingdom Metazoa; phylum Arthropoda; class Diplopoda; order Julida; family Julidae; genus Kryphioiulus; species Kryphioiulus occultus. The sequence continues at coordinate 5,979 of JAQGAF010002952.1, forward strand.
AGAAATCCTGGCGCCAAACGACAACAATGCAGCGCCATGTGCGTCAATTTCCCATGGCTTTCAATGCATTTGGAGTGAACAATGGCCCTCTGCCAGTGACCCTTTTCCACCCATTGATTCCTTATGTCTATACCATGGTATCCGGTTCCAGGCGTGTTACCAATTAGACTGAATTGCAGTTGCTAGCTTCCTTTGTGCCACAACTCCGAAAAGGACCTACAGCTCGCACTGGTCAGTCATTGCTGGTCCTTGTTCAGGACCCAGATGGAATATTTGGGAACCCAAACTCATCTTGCATCTCATCAACGTCACTCACGAGCTCCAGGAATTCTGTCAAGACCGATGTCAGCCCAGAGAATTATCGCTAACGAAGGCCACAAACTCCCCAAAAATTCTTCAGGGCGAGGGGGAGGACGTGCAACATCGCACTGGTCATTAGCTGATCATTAGGTCGAAAGAACTGCTCGTTTCACACTAAAAGCATGCAGTGCACTCTGCAACAGACATTCCTAATGGCAGCTCAATTTAGCATTGAAGAAGAGCAGTTTGGCACTTTGTTGGGGCTTCCTTCATCAAATGCCCCATTGTTTCTTAGCATCATCGTTTTCCATCTGTTGTTCTCAGGCAGGGTACTCTCGTGTTTCCTTCAATGTTATCTAATTTCAGCAATTCCCAAACGGGGCATAAATTTCCCGCACTTGGCCACAGTTCCCTCCCCTCGTCCCATGTTTTACATCAGAATTAGGAGTAATTTCTTTACAAGTTTTGTCCATGACAGTTTCTAATTTCCAGACACCACAAAAATGACCGAAGCTCGGACACAAATATAGCAGGGTTACTATACTAGTCATTACTATACTTTATTTTTACTTTGCAAAGATATTTATTTCTAGTAAAATGGTAAAAATATTGGAAAGTGAACATTTGAAAACATTTGTAACTTTTCCAACTAAGCTTTTATTAGAGTAGGCTAACTTATGTTTCCTGAACAGCTTTGGCAATTTCTTTATCAACAGCAATAACGTCATTCATTTTTGTCTCTACTCCTTTTCTGAGGGAATTTGACTTAATTAGCGAATTGATAGATTTCTTCTCTTAGGGGAATTCCCTATGTACAAATTTGGTGTCTTCATACTACCTTCCCTAAATATCCGAATGGATTAACCCAAGACAGGCTAGTTGGAGAGATTTTAACGTTAAATATTTTAAACTAATTTGTTTTTAAACTTTTCAAATCATGATTTAAAAAGTTTATGGACATATTTTTGTCAGTATAATTTTGATCATAAAAATTCCAGGTCAAATTTTACATTTTCCCTGACTTTCCAGGTCTTTTCCCTAACTTTTTTTTAAATTCCTTGACTTTCCAGGTTTTTCCAAGTTTTTCCAGGTTGTGGGAACCCCTATATATCGTCAGCATCCCTGCGAAAGCTTTCCAATCGAATTCTGGAATCAGGTCGATATTGAACACTGTACTTCGGAATATGCCCTGCTGCTGCCCTGCAACAGCACAGATGCTGAGAAAGTGGGCTTCTCCTAACGGCTTGTAGGCTGGCAATGAGTGTCTTTGGTTAGGCAAGTAAAATAAAGAAATCACATTTTAGACCTGCTTAGGTTATGGCACGTTAGGATAAACCAAAAAACACAGAAACAAACAAAGCAAAAAACCTAAAAATGATAAATTGCGACTGCTGGGCAGGTGTCATTCGTGTCTACTAGACATGCAAATAGGCTTGAAATATACATATTTTTGCGTATTAGGAGCAGGGCATATTCCAAGAAATTATACAGGATTCGGTTTGGTAATTGAAGTTTCTATTCAATAAGACATCGAACTTTGAAACTGAATTGAACTTTATCAAGAAAAACTTCGCTGTGTTCACTAATACCGAAGCCACACCAAAGCTAAAACGCGATAATTAACACGTGGTTTCGTAGAGGACGACACCAACATATACGAAATATGCATACTGTATGTAATCTGGTTTTCCACAAAGGAGTAGGAAACACCGCCATTACCTAGTTTATAAAACTAGATTTTAGTTTGGTGTGTCTTCAGTATATGCATGCAGACTGCTTACAATGCATAATTTAAAAAATGAAATTATTTAATTAGGGCGCTTTTAATGCGATTATCCACACAACTGACAATTTTGATCTCAGAAATGATCACAAATACTTTCAATGCCCCATTGGCTATAATTTATCCAAGCGGTTGATCCTCGTTAAGGGAACTTTCAAGAACAGTACAATGTAACCAGGATCTCGTTTTACCAAATCTCGAATTGGGCTAATTGCATCAAAACTGGATCAGAAATGATGGATTTTAGTCTCCACGTACAGTGCAATTTTAAAAGGTATCACCATAAAATCGTTAGTACCAAATCTCGAATTCAGCTAATGATCAGAAATGATGAATTTTAGTCTCCAAAACATATTTTCAACAAAGAAACATTGCAAAACTCACTGTCGTGGTCACCTCTGATCAACCTAATTTTTCATAAATAAAATGATGACTCAATACTTAGTTGACCCTTATCATCATCATAACATCATTCGTCATCATGACATCATTTGGTCAACCCTCTCCTCCAAAAATAACGACATGCTACATAAACGTCCCAAGCTTTCAGTTCCAGAACGTCCACAAAAATTGGAACATCCAACATCCCCTGCATGCCAGTGTCGCCAAGGTGGACAGCCCTTGGGGGCGTGTGTAACCCTACACTTTGTATCACGGGGGAACCAGCCTGACATGATTGCCTTCTACAGAAAGACAATGGCAACCAGGAGCATCTCACCCAGGGGGCGCCCCCATATCCGTTGCTGGGGGTCCGCAGGCCACCCCCACAATGGAGCGAAACTGGAGGAATACCCGAGGATAACAATGCTGCCAAAGACCACGGATCGCCTTTCCAATTAGCAATATTAATGTCGGATGCCACATGGAATCATTACTCTAGGCCCAACGCATTACGTGAGGATTAATGAGGTGCACCAGGGGCGGTAACCATGGACAAGAGGGTGGCAGCATATGGTCACTTGTCCCAACGTACTTGTACCTAAGAGGTTTCAATGTCCCTTCCATGCGGGAAGTTGCCCGGTCCATGTCCATGAGACACTTCCGGATCCTTGGTGAGCATTTGCATCTTGGACACCATGGAGGGTAGGAGGACGGTGGTAGGATCCAAATTCCCAGTCGATATAACCAACCTGTTCTCATGTACATGTACATGTATATGTTGTTGTTCTGCCAGCCCTCCACATCGGGCCTAAATGGTTTACTGCTTCAGGGACCTTATACAGTAGAACCTCCAAAGTTGACCACATTTTAATCGATCGGACGGTCACGACATTAACTCAATGGGAAGTGGCCTCTACATGTTGACCACCTGCACCTGTGTGTGTTGACCAGCATGGTCTCAATATGTAAAGTCATTGATGCTTAAATTTATTGGCTGCTTGCAAATAATCGGATGGTCACGACATAAATTTAATGGAATGTGACTTCTACATGTTGACCGCCTGCACCTCTGTATGTTGGCCAGCAGGGCCTTAATATGTAAAGTCATGGATGATTAAATATATTGGCCGCGTAATTGCTGTATAAATTTGCAGCACATTAGCAATACTGGTACTGAATTATGAACATTTCAATAAGATTATTCATGAATGTTGAATGATTACTGTAAAATGTAAGTACATGTACGAGCAGTTCACGGAATTAAAATCCTGCATTCCTCGTGCTGACCACCTCCTTATGTTGCCAATTTTGGACAGTCCCTTGGCCGGTCAAATTACAGAGGTTCTACTGTACTGCACAGGACGAAACCCAATGACTTGATGTTCAGAACTTCTGTTAAACTTTGTCCAGACTAGGTATTCCAAACCTTTTTGAGAATCTTATTGGCTTCATTAGGTTTCAATATATTCCAGAAATTTCACTTCAATGTCCATTTAAGACCCCAATTAGAATGTCCCCTCAAACTCAATTTTTGTTTCAAAAAGACCCATGCATTGAGCTTCCAGTCTTAATCGCAATGAATCCCATTGGAGACCCTTGACCAATCAAGCTAAATTGTGCCAAATGTTAAGTTACCACAATGACAGAAGTTGTATTGCCAATCCCACGCCTTCAACAAATAGGGGCCCAAATGCTTTACTCCTTCAGGGCCCTTATACTGGATGATCCCGATGTTCGGCCGTCCCTGTCTCCACTGGGTGACCTCAACCTTTTCGAGACTCATATACTAGATTCATTTAGTTTTAATATGTTCCGGAAATTACATTATTATGTCGATTTGAGACCCTAATGTTGTTGATTTCCATATGCATGTAACTTTTCCAATTAGTCTTCAGTTATCTCAGGAGTTCTCGGTGCTGCAGACATCAACAAAGACAGTTATCCTTGTTGGTCAGCAGATATTGTCTGCCATGCATGAGAGATTGAGTTTCAGAAATTGTACAGGGATTCAGGGAAGGTTCAGTCCCATGCGTTAAAATTTCCAATGGTTGCTAAACATATCAACAAAGAAAGAAGGCAGCCCATCCCCATTTCTTCAGTCGCAAATAACAGGTATTTACATATCATTGTCTATTCATTCTCATCGTTTGTCACAATGTCTTTGTGACAACGTCTTCCAATTCCCAATGTAATTGTGCAGGTCGTTCAGCTCAAGAACGACAGAAGACAATATACCAAATAAAATATCCATCGCAAAACGGTTCAAATATCAACGTTCACCATCAGCAGAAATCAACGACATCCACCATAGTTTGCTGAGCAATGCAAAGCTAGTAATCTCTCAAAGACCTCACATAGCATCTCCTCAAGCTGAAGAAAGCCAAAAAACTTCAAAAGTCAGCAAAAAACCTGGTGGAAAAAATTGTCAAAAACAGGAAACGACATCACCGAGAGGAAATGGCGGCCAACGAGGGACTGTCCCTGGTCACCTGACACCCAGCATGCCTGGCGTACCAGTGATCAACAAAAACTGGCTGTGTGAGAACGGGCCTTGTAGAAACCCAAGAAAGGCCAGGATGGTTGGTGTCTCCTTACCTGACAACGTTGTCAACTGTGGCCAAGACAAGGTCACTGTTGGTAAAGGTAGCTCAAGCGGAAGTGTGCTTGAGGTGCGCTTCCGCTTCAATGGTCACCAGAGGGCCAATGTGGAAATCGGATGCGAAGCCTTCCAATTTGCACCCATGCCCAGAGCTATTGTTTCAAACTCGCTTCATCAGAGAAAAAAAGGAAAAAAAAGCCCAAAAACCATGGGCAAGTGACTCACCGGGTACGGGACCAAGGACGGCGTGGGGGGACGCGCCCGCCAGGTGGCGCTGCGTGAGCCGGAAGCGACGGATTTCTTCATAGTGGACGGAGGTGCACTGAGGTCAGGACCCAGCGTCCCCATGGCCTGGGCCGGTTACAGGGAGGCTACCTGAAACGATTGAAATTGGGCGAATTAATGTGGAACATGGTGTGGTAATTTAAAGAACATGTAATTTTACAAAACGGAAAGAGTTTAACATAAACATTTTATGTGCCCAATGAAATCTTGGGGAAGTCATTGAAGCATTGGGGAAGTCACTGAAATCTTGGGAAAGCCATTGAAGTCGTGGGGAAGTCACTGAAGTATTTTGGACGTCATTGAAGTTTTTTGGACGTCACTGAAGTATAGGGGAAGTCATTGAAGTCTTGGGGAAGTCATTGAAGTCTTGGGAAAATCACTGGAGTCTTGGGAAAATCACTGGAGTCTTGGGGAAATCATTGAAGTCTTGGGGAAGTCATTGAAGTCTTGGGGACGTCATTGATGTCTTTTGGATATCATTGAAGTCACTGATTTGAAGTCTTGGGGGAAGACATTGAAGTCTTGGTTGAAAAGATTGAAGTCTTGGGGGAAAAGACTAAAGTCTTGGGAGAAGTGACTGAAGTCTTTTGGACGACATTGAAGTCTTGGGGGAAGACATTGAAGTCTTGGGAAAGTCGTCGAAGTCTTGGGAAAGTCGTCGAAGTCTTGGGGAAGTCATTGAAGTCTTTTGGAAGTCATTGATGTCTTGGGAAAGTCATTGAAGTATTTTGGACGTCATTGACGTCTTAGGGGAAGACACTGAAGTCTTGGGGAAACCGCTGAAGTCTTGGGGAAGTCGCTGAAGTCTTGGGGATGTCATTGAAGCTTTGAGGAAGTCATTGAAGTCTTGAGGAAGTCATTGAAGTCTTGAGGAAGTCATTGAAGTTTTTGGAAGTCTTTGAAATCTTTGGGAAATCGGTGAAGACTTGCGGGAAGTCATTGCAGTCCGGGTTGAAGTTCATGAAGTCACTGTACAGTAGAACCTGACTAAACAAACACTGTCTAAAGGAATATCCTCTCTAAACCAATGAATGGCGTCAACTAATTTCTGAGCACGAAATTCCCTTAGTGTTCCAGGTTTTTCAGGGTCACAGCCTATTCTAATTTTTCTATGTGAGTTCTACAGGGTGTCTACTGGATTTGGTATTTCAAATTCCATGACTTTTTTATGCCTATTAGAATACGGAGTCGGTCAAGTTTTATGTCATGACCAAATAGCAATTTTAATAAACATTCACTACCTCAGTGTTGACATGATTATTGGCAAAAAAAAACCGCAGTAGACAGATTATTTTGCGGAACTGGATGAGAAACGATGAATTTTAACCAAAAATATTACTTTATGAATCAATCATAGGAAAAAAATTCCATGAGGACACATTTGATGACTTTTCCATGACTTCAATGACTGGTAGACACCATGTCAGATTGATATAGGAACGCCACACGCAAACTTTAACAAAAGAAACTTAATCACAAATGCTGAATTTTAGGGGAATGGTAGAACTGACTATCATGCCAATAATTTTTGTGTTGATTTATCAAAATTATGACAAAATAACACAGAATACAATTCTAATACTGAAAAATTCCAGGTTTCATTTCAAAATTCCCCGAGTTTTCCATGTTGAATATAAAATTTCCAAGTTTTCCAAGTTAGAAAAAAAAACCATGTAAGGTTTACAAAAATACCAACTCCGCTAAAAATACACATGGGAAACATAATCGTTTAATACGTAACTTATGCAAGTATAGCCCTTCGAAAAACTAACTTTGCCAGGCTATACTGAAAAATTCTAAAAATTTCAGGTTCTATTCAAAATTCCCCGAGTTTTCCATGTTGAATATAAAATTCCAGGTTTTTCAGGTTGGTAATCACCATGTAAAGTTTACAAAAATACCAACTCCGCCAAAACTACACATGCGAGAAATAATCGTTGAATAACTTGTACGTGCATAGCCGTTTTTAGAACTAAGTTTTTCATCATGCTCTCAAAATTTTAAGAATAAATAAATGCATCGCACTGATGAAGATTCACACTTGAGTCCACGGCCTTTGACACCACAACTATTTACGAAAATCGTCGCATAATAGCACCAAGCAATTCTCAGAAAGCAAACCGCCATGGAGGGTTCTCATTGCGAGCAAACATTTCTGTCCACTCAACCATTAATTTATGGATAATACACCAATGTGTTATGTTTAGCCACCTTTTTTGCATATTCGTCCATTAATTTCGGCTGAAGACAGCAGCACAGGCCCATCTGGCATGGCAAGCCCAAATATTTCGCTGTTTCGCTTTAGTTTTTTTGCCCTGCCACCCACCCCTTTTTCCACGAAACATCGACTATTATAGGCCTGGAGCTGTCTTATTTATGTTTGGGTTATCCATCGTTTCAACCGAATATAGATTATCTCCTCTATTTGCGCTACGTGTACTTTGGCTTTCAGATGCCACTACAAAAAGAACATTATTTTTGGGCTCTTGGGGTCAAATCCACCGCCAGGGTCAGTTCACTCCTAGGGTCAACATTTTCAAAGTGTTAACGTGTAAATCAGGGTGCCTGACCGAATCTTCCATCCAATTTTCCTGACTTTTCCAGGTTTTCCAGACATTTTTTTGTAAAATTTCCGGAAACCTTAAAACACATTTTTACGGATTTAACACAATCAATGGAGTCATTAATTTGTTTGCTTGCTGTATTTATGTTCAATTCAAGATTTTAGTGTATCGAAAGTTACGAATCGTGTTAAAATTATGAAAAGGGCCAGGAAGAGTTGGATGTAGACCCAGGTAAGATGAAAAATAAATGCCACATTTGAAATGTCTTAGGCGAAAAATGTAAAAAAAACAAGATCACAATAATTCAGTAAAAAAAAATTAAAATTGCCATAGGCTTCAATTTTACAAAAACTGCCAGACATGTTGGATTTCTAGTATATTTTCCTTAGATTGTTTTTCAGAAATATTGAATAACGATGGGGACTACTGTCCACTTAGGATTTATTGTTGCAAACACTAAATCCCAAATACTGCATTTTGAGGCATACTTTCTTCTTTTTAAACGTTACAAATTATTAACAAAGAAAGAAATATTGCAGGCATGTTTTGCTGAAAAATTAGATTCAAAAGTCATGAAATTTACATGAGGGTCATGGAAACGTCATGACATTTACAGCAGGATCATGGAATTGTTGTATTTTCATTGATTCACAATAGCTTACAATTTATCATTTAGTAACGCCATAGACGAAATTTAATAAATAACAGAAATAATGGATTTTAGGTATATTTTGATGTTTTATTTTTTTTTTCATATTTTTTTTTAATGAAAAATCAGATCACAAATGATGTATTTTAGTGGAATTTCAAAACGAATATTAGGAAATATTAAAGAAGATGGAAACGCAGTAGGCGAAATTGTTAAAAAATAGATCGCAAATACAGCTTGTCTAGTGCTTTTCTGAGACATTATGCCAATGAAAATATAAGTAATTTGCCACAACAATTTCCAGTCATTATATTGTTTCGCCTCAAATTGCCTGATTTGTCCATGTCATATCAATAGCCTTGGCTTTAACCAGCTATTTGTAATTATCAACATTCCTCACTTTTCCAAGTAATAAAAATATCCCTGACTTTTCCAGGTTTTCCAGACGGCCAGTCACCCGGTTTCCCTATTTCAAACAAATTCTACACTTCTTAAGCATTTCTGCAATTATTGCAAGCACATTTATTTTGAATATCTTCGTGTAAAGTTGCCACAGTTGCTTAACATGCAAGATGAAAAGGTGACAACTGCTCAGATTAGTTTTCTCCAAATCACTTTTAAAAATGGCAAAATGCACTTTATGATCCCCAAAACTGCACCCTATGATCATAAAAAAATCGGTTGCCATAATCTTGGGTTAAGAAGATTGTGCTCATCAGCATTACATTTGACGTGATGAGGTTGTGATGCTCAACAGTCCCATTAGCGTCATGGATGGAGGTTTCTCTGATAAAACCGATATAAATGTCTGTCAAAGACGTTTTTGGGGTAATAAATGGTGTTCCAGATCCACAGCTGAATCGAGCCATTGGGACCACCAAGATGCCCCATTGCCCTGCATCCCAAAATATTCCTCCAAAGTTGTTAAACACTGAGGGAAGCACCCCAGTACACAATGAGTGACAAAAAACTTCAAAACGCTGAAAACAACAACTTTTTGCCGAAGACCATCAGAAAAAAAACTGCTTCAGACATGGCCAGATGCGAGGAAAAAGCACTTGCCAGAATTTCAGCACTTCCATTACCAGATATTCCCTCCATTTGCTAGAAAATGAGGCGCATTATGCCAGGGAGGGAGGAAGCCCACCCCCAACATGCCAAAAAACCGATAATTAATGAACGTTTTCGCCAAAACGGAACAACCATTCTTCATTTCTGAAGAGTGATCTTGAGCAGTTGGACGCGTTTGGAACGTTCCGGGTCAGAGGTTGAGTTGGCAAATTTCGACTAAAATATTCCCTCCATGTCTTCTGATAATCTGCAACCAAACTGAAACATTGAACATGAACAAAAATATTGAAATCTCTTGAAATTAAGAGCATTTACTCCCAGACCCTGCTCGTTTTTCAGAAGCTTTTCTTGCAACCAACATGTACATCGAGTGTATTAGCATTCGTCATTCCAAATTTAAGATACTCCTATATGAATAGTGATACCAGCCCACAACTGATCCATGGATGTTATTTCACAACATTAATTTTCTTGTCTCTGAGTATCAGCTACTGTCAGCTGAATTTTGCTACCGAAACGTATACCATTTCGAACCAAAATGGCGACCAAAAATCTAGATCATGCCAGCGCTACTATGAATTGCCCAACTGAGCGATTTTTAGTTATATGGACACATCTCAACAGACAGATTCTTGGAATCTTCAGATCTGAACAATTTAGGGCTTTTACGACCTGTTCGCCACCACTGGATTTGGCACTGCAAATTCCATGACTTTTCCTGTCTTCAAATATTTTTCCATGTCTGTTAGAATATGGGGCCATACAAGTTTTATTTTCAGACAAACAATTTTCAGAAACATTGTCCACCACATCGGTATGACATGATTATTGGACATTTCAAAAATTTTTTCCATGCCTATTAGATTACGTCCCACTGCGGCGGCATGATTTTTATGACATTTCCAAGACCCTCATGTAAATTTCATGACTTTTCCAAGACTTCCGTGACCTGAATTTCATTTCACGACTTTTCCATGACTTCAATGACCTGAATTTCATTTCACGACTTTTCCATGACTTCAATGACCTGCATTTCATTTCACGACTTTTCCATGACTTCAATGACCTGCATTTCATTTCACGACTTTTCCATGACTTCAATGACCAGCATTTCATTTCACGACTTTTCCATGACTTCAATGACCTGCATTTCATTTCACGACTTTTTCATGACTGCCATGACCAGTAGACACTCTGCTACAAGGTGTCACATGCTGCAATTTTCAGGGCGATTTTCCCAACAATACAATGACTATGAAATCGAAAAATATCCAGGATCAATGTCCCATCACTTTGCGACAGGCCATCAAAGGTGTAAGCCGCCAGCCCCGTGTTTTCGGGTGTCGAACCCGCTTACAAGCGAACAGTTTGTTCTTTCAATGCCTCCATTTCTCATGTGCCACTGGAGCAGACAGGGCCATCCGTCTTGCTAGCTGGCCCTCTTGGCCCTCGCCCCCGCACCCGAACCTCCGAATTGGCAGCCCGTCAAACTCGCTAAAGTGATAATTGCCAAAAACGGCCATTTTTTTACCACTCGCCCCTTCCTCGCACTCCATCAGTCACTGGCTCTGACACTATCGATAGTTATGACACCGCGAACTAACGGATCCTTGACAGCCCCCTTCGTTATCGCCCCGAAAAAATGTCCGGTCCGTAGGCCTACGTCCACCGGTCCCGGGCCACCATTTCCCCGAAACCAGCAAAAATAGCAAACCCGCGCCACCAGGGGAGGCCCTTTCCGTGCGTGCTAATTATGCCTCATTTTCGAGGCGTCCAGGGTTAAACATAGATTTTTGACATTTTTTTGACCATCATGTCGATTTGAAAAAGCATTGAACCCAGTTCCATGCGAGTTCTAACTTCTACAGGGATTTGGATTTGGTAGTTCAAATTCCATGATTTTTCCATGACCTTGATGAAAATTTCATGACTTTCCCGTGACCCTGTTGTAAATTTCAAGACGTTTTCACGACCCTGATGTAAATTTGATGACTTTTTCATGACCTTGATGTAAATTTCATAACTTTTCCACGACCCTGATGTAAATTTGATGACTTTTCCATGACCTTGTTGTAAATTGCATGACATTTCATAACTTTTCCATGACAATGTTGTAAATGTCATGATTTTTCCATGACCTTGATGACAATTTCATGACTTTCCCGTGACCCTGTTGTAAATTTCAAGACGTTTTCACGACCCTGATGTAAATTTCATGACTTTTCCGTGACCCTGTTGTAAATTTCAAGACGTTTTCACGACCCTGATGTAAATTTAATGACTTTTTCATGAACTTGATGTAAATTGCATGACATTTTATAACTTTTCCATGACAATGTTATGACTTTTCCATGCCCCTGATGTCAATTCCATGACTTTTCCACGACCCTGATGTAAATTTTATGACTTTTCCATGACCCTGATGTAAATCTCATGACGTTTCCACGACCCTGATTTAAATTTCATGATTTTTCCATGACTCTGATGTAAATTGCATGAATTTTTACTGACCCTGATGAAAATGTCATGACTTTTCCATTACCTTGATGAAAATTTCATAACTTTTCCATGACCTCGACGTAAATTTCATAACTTTTCCTTGACTTCCATGACCGGTAGGCACGTACCCTGTTCTATAGAGCCAGGCGGCTGAGGTGGTTCAACCAGAGAGCATTAAGTGCAATCATCCATCCATCCATCCATAGGTGGCAGCACGAACACCTGAACACAAGGCCTCTACTGAACATTCACTCATGGAATGAACAAAATACACAGGGTAATCAGAAACATTTTTGTTCTGCCTACTGTAGAACCTCTGTAAGTTTACCACCTAAGGGACTGTCTCAAACTGGTCAACATATGGAACGAGGCCTGTACTGACACTGGATTTTAATTCCGTGTACTGCATACAGTATACTTGCATTTCACTGTAATCATTCATCATTCATGAATAATCTTATTAAAATGTTCACAATACAGTGCCAGTATTTCTAATGTGCTGCAAATTGATCCAGCAATTACTCGTAATGTACAGTAGTAGTGGAATTTTAATGCAGAAACGCTGTAATGGTCCACAACCTATAACTCAGTCATCCACCAGGTGTATTCTACTTTACAACTTTGTATACGTGTAGTAAATATTCTTTGAATGGAAATTAGTGCAAAAATGTTGTCATTATTTCAGGTGGACATATTTGGACATGAGCCAAAACATTCAAAACATTGTCTGCTAGTATCTGACGCACAAGTGTTTCAAAGAAGTTCAAAACATCTAAACATTTTCGATGTTTACTCCAAAATGGAGAAATAAGACACTGGTTTCGACACAAAAGTCCACAGGATTTTTTCAGCTAGATTTCATGGCAGGGGTTGAAATGACCGAAAATTCGCAGCATCGAGAGTTGACTGCACTTCTTTTAGACAACCTGTCAGGTTAGGCCTTGACGTGCCTGCCAAGGCGTTTGGAAGAGCTGGGGGAACGAAAATTAAAGCGGGCAAAAGAATTGGCAACCGCACATAAAGTAATTATCATGCTGTTAATTAAAATTTTCACCAGGTCACTCTGTTGTTTTTTCAAATAGTCACACTAACTTGTTACAAAGCAAAAACAACGATGGCATGCCCAAAAGGGACGGAAGAGGGGTTGATGTCTAGTCGCGAGCAATTTTCCATTTTCCAATCTGGAGCATTACCAATAAACATTATGCAAATTATCGTTAAAATTACACTGCATACAATCGATCAAAAGCAAAATTCGGTAAATCATAGGAATGCAGAAATATTGCGATGAAAACTATGTTGCGAAGACGAATTCAATATCACTGAAAAGCAAATTATTCCTATCTTGCTGGGAATATACAAGTAACTTTGGAATTGGAAAATTTGAATTGATATTGAGCAAAATCTTGTTTGAAATTGGCTGCAAATCACGACTAGCAGCACCATGTTGCCAGCGCTCCAAGTGGGGATTTCCGGCTCGCTGCACTGCGCGGCAAAGCCTTTTAAGTTCGAATGATTGCAACCGTTACGAGGCCTGTGAAGGCCATCCGCGAATAAAAACACCTTCCTAAGACCTGTCTCTGAACTGTATAAAATCACCAGTACTTTAT
>JAQGAF010002953.1:0-19714 GCA_034687865.1 Kryphioiulus occultus
TCATTCTTTTGTGTGTTTTAAAAAACATAGTATAAAGGAAAATTTCTTGCTGTGAGAATCTAACTTTCCCCTGCCCCAAGCTATCCGTCTTCACCTTAAAGTATACTGTACAGTATGCGCTTTACTGAAAGGCATGCTGCAATATATTATTATTATCATTCCCTGCGTTTCAACACATCACATATACAATGTAGAGTACCAGAAATAACCAAAGCAAACTAAAATCATGATTATAATGAAACTCATGTTGCATGCCACCTGAAGCTAAATTGGATAATTACTGAAATTACGAATAAAATGGATTTTCTTAAAGTCCATACTTGCCATTAACATCACAAATCAGCTGCCATTGCTAATCCCAACAGAAGGTTGATTCCTATCGTTCAACCATGCATGCAAGAAATTGTTAAGCTTTAATTACCCGAACTAATAAGCAAAGCCTACAGAATTTGAAAGTTAACAAGAACATTTTTCGGACTGTATACAAATAAATGATACACTGTATAGGAGAATTCATTTGCACAAATTCTATATTCGGCCTGGCCTTCCAGGTGCCCCTCGCTTACATGTACATGTATAATATGCAAGCACGATTTTTCAAGACATCGTTGAGAGGAGACCCGCAATACTTTTCCGAAGACAAATTGGACACGTACGGTTTGTACGTTTTATCTTTATAACCGCAGTTTAAAAAAAAACGTCAAGCAACGAGTTTGACAAGTGCCAAGTAAGCTATTTCGCCATAATAATTTCCAGGTAGTCAACGGGTGTGCCATATGCATGAGCAATGGGGAATGTTTTTTTTCCAGCGCATACACTTCTGCATGTCCGTGCATAGGGTACGCTATATATTGTGTGGTCATGGCCTATCTAAAGTGCCCGCAGTGAAACATGGTTTTTGCAAATAAAATAAATGACTTTTTAAAGATTCTTGATAAATGAAGCCAGTGGAGTTTTGTCTATTCCGCCCATTTAGGTACGAATGTCTGACACCCTCGGAGTCCTCAGGTACAATACTGCATCGCAGCAGGTCGACAGAAAAACCCAGCGGGATGGCCATGGTCCTGCTGAGAGGGGAGACTACTACTAGAATGTACTACTAAAACAACCAACCTTTCAAAATGCCCACGCATTTACACAACAAACAGGCCATTTTTCATCGCTGGATTTCAAAAAACCGAGCATCTTTAGAAATGGGAGGCTGTGCCATCCTTTTCAAGTGTCACACACAAAAAACGAGCGAATATACCAGTGCCATGGTGCCTAATGGCCGCCATCTTCAATTGGGGCGAATTGGGCTAGTCTGGAGTGACGTCACTAACATGGCGTTTGGGGCGAATCTCCCTGGGGTGGCTACCAATGTTATAATTAAAATTGGCTTAATAATTAACACGTTAGGTTTTGATGGAACAGCTCATTTTTCATCCCATTCTACAAACCAGAGAAACTGAAATCTTGACATCATTACGTCAGAAAATCAGTCGTATTAATGCTAATTTCATTAATTCATTCCCAGGGAAATGAACCCCAACGTGCATCCACAATTATATCCACACGTTGAGAATATGCAAGTTCTATTATCAGATTCGGAAATCTGGAACCTTACTCCGGGCAAGCAAGATGCGAATCTTCTGTTTTCAGCATATAGTGCTAATTTAATTAGTTTTAGGTTAATTAACTCGATTTATCACAGTTTTTCGGCGCTACGAATGCACTTACTAGCTTATCACTACCCAGTTAATTATCAGTCGGTTTTCTGATTATAAGCGAGAAGCGTGTTTAATTCGTATTTTATAGAGCGAACACATGTATGCATATTGCAATGACCTAATACATATGGTTCCACCTTTATTCGTTGTTTTCCTCATTTATTCAACGACAGCGAACCCATAAAGTTTAATACGATTTTAAGTTATGAGATTTCTCAAAGAGCAAAAACAATTACAATACATGAATGTTTATAACATGTTCAAGCTTTGATAACAGTGTTATGCTTTGTGACATCTCACTCATTTTCATTGAAAAACAAGAACGAGTCTATACACATGTATAGGTCAAATAATATCTTCAGTCACTAAATATCAACTTTAACGAAGCATTTATATGAAACCAACCCAAGAAGTTCGAAACATGAATGTTTAGAACATCTTGAAGCTTTGCTAAGGGTATCAGGCTTGGTGTCATCCGTCATTTTCATTTGAAAAACAGACAGTCTAATTCATATTATAACTTTTTCAGGCACTAAATAATAACTTTAGAGAAATACAGGAATATAATTTACCGTATAATTTACTTCATATCTTTAGAAACCTGAAATATCATAGAGTGAAGGCGACAGAATAACAATCCACAAAATACCATTAGGGGCTAAAACAACTGGAATCGAGGATGTGCTAACGAATACAAGATTTTTAGAGATTTTTTAAAAAAAGTGGATAAACACTATCTGACTTCCAATGAGCACTCATCTGCGCACGGCAGGGTTGCTAAGACACCCCTAAAATCAGTCCCCCGCTGATTTTTAAGAAAGTTAAAAAACAAAACAAATTGGACAATTATCCAAAGGGCACAGAAGAGAGGGGCTACAGGGCACCGTGGTTACAAATCTGTATATATTACAATGGTAATCTCCTTTTAAACTCACCACCTCCTTCGCAGTACCAATTTTATTTTTATTGATTATAACGAGTTCAGTCAACCTCTTTTTGTAACTTTACCGAAACCTGTTGGGCTTGACATGTTGGTGTTTACCATATTATAAAGGTAAAATTATAGCAGCCAACACTAGTGCAGCCTGCCATGTTGAAACACAAAGCAACGTTTCCAATTATTATACCCTAAGATACGAGCTGAACCTTCCGGAACCCTACTGGACATTCCATACCGGTTTCCAATGAAATACTTAACGGTTTGGCGAAATAATATTAAGTCGAAAAATACACTCGTCTAATTACACTCGGCGTTTTTAAGAATGATTTCGTGTTGTAAATGCGAGCGCAGCAGACATTCATGGACTTGCATGTCCTATATATTATAGTCAGAAGGATATATTGTTTGTTCAACCAGGCGTTAAGTTCATGTAAATTTAAAACAGTTGAAAAATTAATAGGCATGGAGTGTAGCCTACACGTCCATACTGCATTATTTTCGAAAATTAAGAATGTTAATTTATGTTGTGTAGAGCGACTTTTTATATCAATATCAACACAAAAATTTATTGTACACGGAAGCAATGGTTTTGAGGATTCCATGTAACACTAAACATTCATGGATATTAAGATCGTTATAATTAAGTACTCATTTTGGGTTATACAGCCCAACATTTATTTTTGGAAAGCCTTAAAACACAATTTTTGATATAAGGGCAATTCATCGGGAACACTTAAGTTAGCTTGAATAGCATTCAACTTTCCATGCACTGGTTATGTTACAGTGATGTTCATAAAATGCTGCAGTACAAATTTTTTCCTTCCAAATATTTCGAAGATTTATTTCCATTTCAGAGTTATTTGGCAGTTGGAAAACTGGGTCCTAAAGCAGTTTGCTAATTACTGGGTTCATTACAGCCAAATACGCACGCAATGGATGCCAAAGCAAGCATGGAGCCCTCCGTCAAAATTTCCACCAATTCTCATCAGGGTTTTGTTAGAAATTCCAAGCTAGCAGCGAGGCTTGCCCTCACCTACAGTATATAATACATGGACCCCTTCTGCAAATGCTAATAATGAAATTCCGCATCATCCAGATTTACGGTACTAACATGTCAAATGGGGCTGGCGCTAAATCATTGTTTGGGTGACAGCTAACTAATGAATAATGAAATATGATGCCCCATGATAAGCAAAATTGTGAACATCATTAGACGACTTAATAATATGGCAGAGCTAGCCTATAGGTACACCCGAATTTCTCATTTCGCAGTATTTTAACGAAGGCCAATGGCGAGTAAATCCATATATAGCGCGTGACCTTTGCCACGTTCTATAGGTTTTTTTTACGCATCAATTTTTCCACGATTATCCACGCAGCCTATTCAGTCAAACTATTTTTTCATATCCACATGCTAATGATTTCGACACTTTAGGTCACTTAGTCATTCCTTAGGCTACATGCGTTATTTTCGAGGCACAGTTCAGGGTTGGTCTGTTTTTAGTATGGAGAGATGTGCATCGAAAGTTAAAGTCATCATGAAAATTTCTCTTCAGGGAAGTTTCCTCACATGCATATAGGGATGCTAGAGTAAAATTATATTAACATGTCAAGTGATTTTTCATATTTTGTGGAAAGTACTTTGAATCAGCATGCCCAAAGCCAGTGAACATGCATAAATTCACGATTAAAGTTAACATTTCTTCAAACTTATTATACCCAGGTGTTTTAATTAGGCTAAGCATAAGATGACTCAATACGATCGTTGACCGACATGCAATTTTTGCAACTTTCTTAAACAAAGAGTGCAACATTTAAATAACGTTGGCACTGCATTGCATTTATAGGCCATGGCCCGTCTATAGAATATGGCTCACAATGGCCACAAATATTACATTATTCTTGAAGTAGTTTTCTAAAAACATTTAAAGAAAGTGTGGTAAACAGCCATTATGTGTTATAGTTAATCAACCAATATTGGCTCTGGTATAGACATACATTTACAAACAAATGCCCTAAAATTACTAGTTTTTATACTGTAAGTATAGTTCTATTAATCCCTCCCCCTCCATTGAAAGTAGGCTCCGAGTACAATGTAATATATACTATTCATTTATTTTCAATAGTTAAAAACCAATTCCTGCAAGTTCAAACTACGATAACATCCAAACGTTAAGTTCTACAGTTTAATATCTGTTAAACAATTACAATTGCAGCCAGATATGCTTTGAAACCTCCTTTCCATTCAGCAAAAACCAATTTAGATTGAGATAATGAAGGCGATCACAAAGCAATCGTCTGCGCCAGTTCGAATTAGAACGTATAGACTCAAACGTCTGCCATAAAAACAACTGTTTACAATTTTTCCAAAGCAGAATATATTCCTCTTATCTTAGTTTCAACAACAATAACAACAACAAGTGCTTTTGCGACGGCTGAAAACGTGCAATCTCTGCATAATTATTTTGTTTACTTGAAAAAAGCGGGATAATTTAAACATTTCGATATGCTTGTAACAAGTTCGTGTACTGGGAGCAAATGCCTTGGAGGTTCATGAAACTCGTTGTCTAAGAGATCCACTTGATCGACGTCTCAGGACGACAATTCGACACTTTAGTAGTAAAGGAAAATTCATCTCTGGCTCACCTTTTTAGAAAAATCTTGTTTAAAACGTTTGCAAATGTGTGGTGAATACATATTTTGTTATGAAGGATGTAACATCTGTCTATGTCTATGTCTAACAACTTTAAACTGCTTTCATATTCCCTTTTTAGTACATTATAAAAACACTGCTTCATTCTAAATATTATCAATTTTCATCCAGAATATTTAATGTATCACGAGTGGAAGAAATGAATTTTCTTCCAGATGACACCAGCAACGATGATGTCGCCATTATCGCGGATAATCTTATCATTCGTTTATTGTTATCGCAATTGCCTAGTCCCGAACACTCGTATACAAATACACATTAAATTCATCGGTTAGTGTAATCAACAATTCGCTTATTGTTATCATTGTACCATATGCATGATTCGTAAAACATGAGCAATGAGAAGTTTTGGAAAAAAAAATGTCTAAAATGGTGTTCCATCTGCTATGAATATCGAATATTTCGAATATTTAGTCCCAATGACTAAATCTGGCACTTGTAAGGCTATGAGTGAAACAGAGCTGCATGGTGAAAATGATTTTGATGTTGACGACTATGAAACTTACATCTTAGTTGAGAAACCACCAAAAATTCTCAGATGACAGAAGCACTAATAAGTTTAACTAATGTAAGACAATGTGGCGTCTCACAACTAGGTGTGCAGCATAAATCAATTGATTTTCAAATACCCTCCATGCATGAGCATGAGAATTGCAGAAAAATTGAAAGCAAACCAATTTACCGTAGATAATCTTGCAGCTGTAAATAGCTTTGTAAAGTTAAATTATGTGATATACATGCATGTGTACAGAAGAATTCAAATAAACAAACGATAGCCTTTTTTATCATTCGGCTATTGTTATCAAAACAACCTGGACCAAATTTGATCACATTAAGAGGAGTCCACTGTATTTTGATAACAATGATGAAGAAATTTGAAATTCAAAATGCTCCTTAATAAAATTGTGGTATACTTTACAGTTGCACGAGTTTTAATTTCTTTTTCTTTCGAATTTTTCTAAAAAGTTGAGCCAGAGAGGACATTTCTTATACTACTGACTTTGCCACCGGTTCTGACAGAAGAAGGAGAAGAAGGATAGGACCATCAAGATGGGTCGTAAAAACGACTTGAATGGAACTCGAAAAACGCTGGTACCAGTCATTAATAAACGTCCATTCCTCCATCTGATTCCTTGGAGCGGGGCCACACCAAGGTGCATGAACTACTGCACCTTTCCCCGCATGGGGTTCCATGGCTGGAGGAGAACCTCTCCAGTGGTGGAGCCATACAGCTCACAACAAGCCCCCGCACGGATTTTACATGTTTACTAGCGTTTCAAACGCGTCCTGCTGACAGACGCTGCCAAAAATCTCATGGACCTCAAGAGTCAAGATGCGAATCAAAGTCAATGGTTGCGCAACTGAAAACCACCTGCAGATGCAACTGCAGATGCGCCCTGCATGCATTAGTCGCTCATTAGCATAATAAATGTAGGCGTTGTCAAACGCTTCAACCTGCATGGCAGAGTCCTCCACTGCCCATTGATGGCTTATCGTGCTCATGCAAATCGATGAGCTCCTTGCTAACTGGATAATAATAATAATTACAATAACAGTAATACTCCCACTCTGTCAGTGCTGGCAGAAAAAAAACAAGCGGAGGTCGGTACATTTGTCATCGAACTGATAGCATTCGTGCTCTGGATATTGGGCACTTTTCGCAATCAGCATGACCTAAAACGTCTTTCCTCCAAACAACGATTTGCAAACAATGGCCCCGGATCTGCAAATGCCTGACCGAATATGACTGAAGTGCTTTTTTTAAATTGGGAAACTGATTTTAAAAGATACTAAATGACCGAAATTAAGAACAACCACTATGGTCGTACTGATGCAGTGACCATGCTGAATGATGGGGGCGTTCAAGTAATATGGCATCAGCTGAGAAGGGGTCAGCCAAATACAACCAACGATGACAGTAGAGGAGACCCAGTTTTGAAAGGAAAAAAAATCATATATTTAAAATTCATTATATTATGGGATCATAAATTTCATTATATTTCTGACCTAATTTTTTATATAAAAAATGGCTTATTTTTGGTCAATGATCATGTCATCGTTTAGGTAAACTTTAGGGGAACTAGAAATGATGGCAAATGCTATCATTTGTCTGAAAATCTAGAAAAGAGTACAGCAATAAGGGCTTCCACCCTTACAGCTGAATGTTGATTTTTGCGCAAAGATTTTAGATTTATTTGAGGGAATACTTGTTGCGTATAATCATATCTGTTATGTGGATATTGTATAATACTATAATAATTTATTCAATTCAATAAGGACCGAAGTTCAAAAGCAGACCTTGAATTGTCCTCAAAAACTTAAAATAAATTATCTGAATAATTACGTAGAAAAATGCAAAACTGAAAAACTTTAAAAACATATATCAAAACTCATCAAAAATGGGACAAAATCAAAAGGTATTGCATTACACTAATGTGAAAGCAATTTATACGTGCACCAAAAGAGCACTTTCCTTGATAAATGTGAAAAATTTCAAATTAGGGACTTGAGCTGGCTGTTTCTAATTTCTAATGCAGATTTTTTGATGTTTCACGCAGAGCAAGTAAGATATACATGTAATCCCCTATACATCAGTCAACAATTTTCACAACATAATCGGCGATTAAATCCTCAGTTACTGATTATGTCTGGGGCGTAAAGTCTCGGTATGAATGACCACTGAGGGTTAAAAGTCCAAGAGATGCACGCAAGTAAAAAAATCACAATTTACAGCATCACATGCAATTTCTTGAAAGCTGCATGAGCTTATCCTTAATGCAACATCATTAGTCGCTCCCGAGTCATAACTCTTCAGAATTATCTTTTTATATGTATAAGCCAGTACAAACGACTGACTAAGGACTGTAAACAAGAAAATATGTCCGCATTTGTTCATCCTTTGTTACTCCAAAATTAAAATACGTGCAGCTATTTGAGCGCACTTAGAAAAAAAGGTGTTGTCTGCCCAGTGTGTGTCTGCATCATACTCATCCACATTTTAGAGGGAGAACACGTACACTTATTCAGTTTAAAAGCGCGAATTTGCAGAGATTTGCACCTTTTAAGGTGCATTTACAATTGTACTGTGATGCAGACTAAGCTCAAGTGGTCTTAATTGTTATACACGATTTTAACTTAAGTACATGTACAAAACTCATAGGACCTTATTGTCCCAAACAACATGTCGGGAACGATGGTACACAAAGTTATAATTGAATCCTTACTTATGGAAAATCAGCTCAGACAGCGTTTGGGAGAAATTACATGACTCGTAAAATTTCGGGCCTCCAGATAGTAGCCAAAACAGGTAAAACGCTCATTTGGTTGGTGCGAAAATTTGCTTAGTAAACCAATTACTGGGGCACACTGTTCATCCACGTTGGAAAACGATAAAAAACCTCGACTGCATACAAATCAGTGAGCAAAAGAGGGCATCATTTCGGAATTGTATGTGTGGCTCGAAGCACAAGAAGAAATTTATTGCATTTTCGCAAACATGCGCGTGCGTACGTGCATCCGTAATATTCAATAGCAGCCCCAGGTTCTTCTGCATTTTTTGCTAACCTTTGAATGTCCGTGGCAATAACAATTGTCGACAGACAAAAATTAGCTCAGCGTGAGTTCGGACGAATTTGCGGGGAAGAATAAATTGCGGTGAAATCGCCATCCCAGAAGATGAAAAAACACAATCGTCCATTGCAGGCTGCGAGTTATGACCAACTCTGTAATTTCCGATGCACTTTTGGAATATTTCAACAGAAAATGCACGCTATGCCAATAACGAAAATAATTTTTTCTTGATTTATGAACGCAGGCGCGAAGTCAGCGTGTGATAAAGGCTTGCCGATTGCCGATACCATCGTAATAAAAATAAGTGTGTGACCCCATCGCAAAAACACTGAAATTAGGAGAAAGGGCAACACAATGGTGTGCTCGAAATATTAAAATTTTACGTGTAATACGTTGGTCCTCCATTGGCAATGACTGCAGGCTCCATTCATTAACACCTGTTAATTTAATGAGCCCAAGCGCGTAAAAACTTCTAGCTAAATTAGGGACTGACCCCCACGATTTCGGTGGTTGATAAGCACAGTCACGCTGCTAGGTTCACCACCTACAGGTAAATTTGCACAGGTTCACCACATACATGTACGTTTGCCAAACTCTTTGCTTAAAATCCCTGTTGTAATTGCTGAGAAACGATTCTGAAGATAAAAGCTATGCCATAAACTATTTCTCTGGCAAATGTTTACATGTACCAGAAAGGTTATTTTAAAAAGTCGTTAAAGTTATACCTCGCAATCATGAAAATGTTCGCTTATGCAATTAAGCTGCGCCACGGTAATGGTATTCAGATAATTATCGGCAATTAAAACATGCCAATAAGAAAACATGCCAATAAGAAAACATCATTTCCGCAATCCACGAAAATATGATAACGTTTTTTCCATTATTTGCGCATGTTTATCAAGATGCGATGCTGTGCTTTGTGCTGCAGTTATTGCCATTTGCATTCCTTATCACAGATTGGATTAGTAATATAGGGCGATCATAAAGTGCTACCCTCGTTACAAAAAAAAATAATTTAGACAACACTGTTAGTTGCAAGGAACAAACATATTTTAGAAATTTGTAAACTTCCAAAGTTTTTATTTCATGTAGTGTACATGTGAGTGGTTCACTTGGAGTTCCAGAAGGCGGTTCTGTAACATCTAGAATAAAATTTGTGACCATTCAGGAAAAGTTTAACATGTTTTCTGGCACAATGTGTCATGATACCAAATCACCAATCAGTATTAAGCGTAATTTCAAAATGAAATTTAATTCAAAAGAGATTGCCACACTGGTACAGTAGAAAATCACTCAATCTCTTCAAAAATTGTGCCTTCATTGATTGGTGCAGATTTGGTCACATGACACCAGCGGCCATTTTTAGGGTTTTCCTGCGAATGCGCCATTTCCGATTCTATACAGGGCGTCTACGATTCTAGAGATTACAGCTCCGTCTGTTGGCACTCCCTAAGTACCAAGTGCATGAAATAAAAACTCAACTTCTACCTTTTCCCAAAATTTGTTCCATGTAACTACATTTTTTAAATTTTATTTTTGTCACATTTTTTCCCTGTGTAGTGTATCTTGCAGATAACTACATGTACATTCTAATTTGTCCGCATAATACATGTACATAATTAGCTCAGGTGATATTTGATGTACATGTATCATGCGGACAAATTAGACTGTACATGTACATGTAGTTATCTGCAAGATACACTACACAGGGAAAAAATGTGACAAAAATAAAATTTAAAAAATTCAGTTTTGTTTTAAAATGGTGATTGTTGTGTCTAAAACACCAACGATATACATGTATATGTACTGTATTTTCATTTTTGTTTTCTTCTAAGCTTAGAATGCTTTCGGTATATAAGCAAATGTTTATCAAATATAGTTAAACTACATTGGTTAGGGAGAGATCCAGAAGAATGTATGTTTTCATTCTTCTGGATCTCTCCCTAACGATATTTGTTAAACATTTGCTGTATATACCGAAAGCATTCTAAAATTCATGCACACACAAACCTGTTCAATGCATTTCTTACACCACTTTCCATCAAACCCTATTAACATGGATGTTTGTGGTTATGCATTTCAAGTACAATTTCTCAGTGCCCTGAACTTGCGCTAGCAGCACTCCTGCCACCGAGTACAAAGGTGTAGAAAATGCGGTAAATGTGTGTGGTTAGCTACCCTTTTGTGTGGGAATTTCCCTTTCGCTGGCGTTTGGTCTTGGTCTAGGGCTGTGTGCCCTGCCATTGTGACTTACGTGACCACCTGTGTGCGTAATATAATGGCATTGTGACTGGGAGTGTGCGAGCAAACTCACTTAAGAATGGATTGGCAAGGAGGAGGCTGGAGCAGGAAAAAAGTTGGAGGCAGCCAGAGGGTGTCCCAATAGAACAATTCGTATAGCATTGTGGCCTCATGCCGGGAGGATGGGCATTGTCATGCTGACAGTAAGCCAGGGAGATAAAAAAGTTTTGTCACATTTCACGACCATGTACCTTTCAATTGAATTGGCCATAATGAATATCGAAGGCAATATCTTTGACAAATCGAGTAGTATTGTTGAGGCAGTGAGTTGACAAAACTTGTTTCTTCCAACCATCTCTAACTCGGACGGGCAGTTCTGGTGCGAATGATGAGAATGACGAACCAGGCTTGGCACACCATTAATTTGCTCTTTTTAAGCCCTCTCGTCCGCACCGCAGAGGTCACGGTGGCCAGGGTCAAACATCCTGTAGCTGACAAACCCTTGTCATGGCTCGCACCTTAATACAGTGCTTTATTACGAAGAGTCAAACTGTACCGTCCCTGAAAAGGTGCATCCTCTTCTTGCACCTCACCTTCTTGGCACTCCAAGAAAGCCTAAGGAACATGAACATGTAATCGTATTTCAGACACCATTCCTACAGTATATTGCGAACCTCAAAATACTGCAGTTGGAGTATACTCTAATCCTAACTGAAGACACACCAAAGAAAAACCGCGATAATTAAAAAAAACGTGATTACGTCGAGGTGCGAATATGAGAAATATGCAAATGTAATCTGGTTTTCCATTACCGAGTGGGGAACACAGCCATTACCTAGTTTGTAAAACTAGATTTTCGTTCGGTGTTTCTTCATTATTACTGATGCAGGACAATACAATAAACCTTGAACCTTCCAATATTATACTGCATGCTAGGCAGAAATGTTGTAATACACAGTAATTTACTAGTTTGTTGTACCAATTGGGGTGACTCTGGTGCTTCGAAACCCACCCCCTGTACATTTGAGGTGCGGATAATATTAATATTAATGAATTAAAGCGAGACATTCACCGAATATTAATTTTGAGCTTTCAGTCACCTCTATGACCTACATTTAATAATTAAACGTGCTAATTGGGGTACATTAAAGCCCTGTCGGGCACATTAGTCCCAGATACACCTATCTAACATTCACTAAAGAGCCTCTCGTCCAAATTAACGAGTTTTCGAGATACAGTACAATCATTGTTGATTATGCAGTACATACAATTGTCCAGTGTGTTCCACTTTTACCTGACTTTTTCAAATAAGAGTTTACCTGAAAACCCCAAATACGGTGTGGAGAAACCCTATTTGCTTCAATTTACATGGCATTTACATTGTAATGCACAGGTACAAGTAATTATACTGCAAAATAAGTTAAAGAAATTAGCAATTTTAGTGAGAAACTTACGTCACAACAACAATGTTTAGTATAATCTGAACGATATTTTCGCAGAAAAACAGTTTGGTTGGATAATCGTCGTGGACTACTGTGTATCGGGCACTAAAAGTGGTGTTTTTTTACAGAATTTCATCACTTTTTTGCATAAATTCAGGCATCATCAAACGATGAATAATATTTCAAACATGAAAAAAACGTGGTGAATGAAACCCAGCGGTTGGTCTAATTCGTAGAAAAGACACATGACTGCTTGATTATGCAAATTTTCTGTGACCTGTTGACATTTGGTCGATTGCTTCATCGTTCATGTTAATTTGTAATCGTCGTTGTACGAAGGTTGATCTCGTGACAAAAGGTCACAACCCAAAAGAAATTTCCAACGACAGCAAATACACAGTACATGTACTGCACACTATACATTATTGTGCCCCAATTTGACTTACATGTAATCTAGAAACAACGTTTCATCATGGCAGCTTCGCCTTATAAATAAAAACTCCGAGGAAGAAAAGGTCATTGGAAATGCATTTCTCAACATGTAACCATTGTATAGGTTAATTGTTCACTTCCGCAGATGAGCTTTTGGGTTGACCAGGGCAGCTCATCCTCTGATGATCGACATAAACCAGCGGTCAACCCACTATTCCACATTTCGGGAGTCGCCAACTTGGATGTAAAGTCAGCATTACAAATCCATAAATCTGTTTCTACGCCCATAAGAGACACAACCAACTCTGCTCCCTAAAACCAAAAGCGACATAAAGGCCAAGAAAAACAACCGTTAATAAAAAAGGTGACAGTGGGATCGCCAATGTTTGTTTTACTAATCCGGTCAATCATAGTTGGTAATTCACCATTGTGTACAACAACAGCGCCCTAGCGGGATTCATGAAACTTAACATGCAAGAAATCTGGGGAGCGCCCATTTCTGTCAACGTCATTTTCCCAAAAACCGTGCATGCTACATGTATAACCCCTTAGCAACAAATTTGTAAGAAACATGAAACATTTATGGTAATGATTTTACAGGACTGTAAACCTTTCAGAAAATTATGCTTAAAGCAACACCCTTTCAGTAAAAATCTCTTTAGAAACACCAATGAATTCGTCGTTTAAACATGTTCAACGTTTACATACAGTTCATGTTTATACATGTACACTGTACATGTAAAATTCATTGGGCAAGTATTGTATTTCCATTTTTTTGGGCAAACTTGGGTAAACCTTACTGTATCGCATAAAACAAACAGTATCTCTGTGCACAAAATATAATAAAGATGAGGTGAAAGACGATAATCGCAAATTCAATATTTAGTATAACCACTGATTGGTACGAAACATTTACAACATGTCCGAAACATGTCCGTACATTTACATTTATGTCATTATTTTGACATATACATTAACTCTGGTCTGAGCGCAAATATACAGCGTTGTCAATGAGGAAGAAACGAAATCTTACATGTACATGTAAATACATAATTTTGAAAAAATTTCAGGAATAGATTTACAATATTTGGGATTTAAATTTCCCCATCGATATCATACATGTACATGAAAGGATGTCGAAATCCGCTTGCTAACATGCTTTATTATGCTTTGACGTGCAACGTATTAAAAGGTACGCTCACACTACCAGTATATCAGAAAACATTGTTATCAGCAAATTACATAATTAAAATCCTGGTAGATTTACCACGTTGGTATTTAATCAGGCGAACAAACTGCTTTAACATTTTCTGCAGTAAATTGTTTGAGCATGTACTGGCAACACTTTAGGCAACTTTACAGTGCTCCTGGCCACAGTAGATAATTATGACATTGCGAGAAAGCTCTTTGGAAAACAAGAGCATACCATAATACTTTTCCATAAGGGCAGTTGCTGTTTTTTAACGTTGTCCACTAGCATATTAAACAGTAGACAAAATGTAGCATAGGTCTCTGAGATCTTTGCAAGATCACCGTTCCATGAGTATTCAAATTGAAAGGAATCGGAATCGAAATGTGTGCAATCATCGCCAGGTGGCGTTGGCGCACCGATGAGACAAAGCCAACAATGAGATGGCAGTGATAAAGACGGAGGGGGTGGGTCAAGGAATGCAGGTGGCATAGAATGGCCGTCCATGTCCATGTCTGAAATAAAAAGTTAGGAGTGGAAGTTGCTGACTACCTGTATTGAAAGTACATGACGGAGACCCCTTAACGACACAACTGAGCAATTGAACTTAATTTAAGTTCGACGTTTGACAACAAAAGCAACAAGTTAGGCTTCGCACAAAGCGCTCACTCCTTCGCCATTGCGCGGCTAATACGCGCTGTCACTAATGATGAATTGGAAGGTGTCAAAAAATGATGGATCTCATAAGGGCTAAATGACCATTTAGAAAATAAGTACATCGAAAAAACGACCACGAGATAGCGACGGGCTTTCTCGCTACACTCAATGGATTTCTGCCCCGATCGTGAGGACAATTTGCCTGAAATTTTAGGGCGGTTTGTCACATTTCCCAAGATTTATGATCGTCTCGCTTCAATTCAATATACGGAAATTACATTATGGGGGTTTGTTTTTACTCTATTATGGCGTTTCGTCGTTATTCTACGTTTGTTTTTAAATATGGCGGTGCCAATTAAGACCATGCAGAGTTGTTCGAAAGCCTTCAAAACTTGGAAATGAAATGCAAAAAGCAATCTCAAAATACCCTAAATTGTTATTTGCAATGGTAGATAAACGTGGTGACTTACCACGTTGGTATTTAATAAGGTCAACAGACTGCTTTGACGGTTTCTGCAGAGGATTGTGGGAGCACGTACCGGTAACATTGAAGAAACCTTTACCATGTACCTGGTCACATTAAATATTACCGAGTTTTCCATTACCAAGTGGGAAACACGGCTACACGTCATCGCGGTTTTTGCTATTATCTAGATTTTCGTTTAGTATGTCCTAATTATTATCCTCAAAATCATCAACACTAGAAGATGTTAAATAACAGTTTTTATTCTCATTTTCAAACAATTTGCATAACTGTGCAATATAACACCGTTATGTATAAACTTGCTTAATTTAAATGTTCTAACTGAGCCTGCATTGTGTTGTTTAGATATCGTCATCATTTTGAGAGGGTATGTTGGGGAATTACAGATACATGTACATGTACATGTACCTATTGTAAATTTCTGATGAAACAGAACGGGACGATTACAATTTAAATAGTTTGTCTTCAATAAAGCAAATTATATCGTGTAATGCCAATTTGCGTGTAATTCCAAATGACTTTTTGATCAATCAGAATCACCACAAATATTTTCTCTCCCACACACACAAAAATCGCTCCTCCAACACGACGTTTGAAGGATTCAGTTTCATTGTGTAGTCAATAAATAAAGGAACAGTTGAGCGAGTTTTCAATATTTATTCAATTTGTCCAGTCATTTTACACAATAAGACAAGTTCTTTATTGCGTTATTATTCTTCTAATACCATTGAATACTATGACAATCCGTTTCTTTCTGATTGCTAATTTATGCACCAAAGATATTAGAAAATGAAAGTATGTCAAGCTTGTGATCCAGCTTAGAAATTGATCCTCACCTTTAGCCCATAAACAGTTTTTTTAAGATGCAAACCTGGAGTAACACGAGGGCAGTGTTAAGCACCAGTCAAATATAATATCGATTGCAAATAAATGGGGACTATAAAATATCTATCTGAAAAATAAAATGTGCAATTTTCACAAAACTAAAAAAAACCATTTCTGTCTGATTTTGCAATGCAGTCAGCATCTATAGCCAGCATCAATGAATCAGTGGAATAACAATCAAAACCCACGCCTCAAGTCCGTCTTTTCCAGATGTTCAAATTTAACAATCATTCCATTTAGTAAGCTTGAGCACTGGCACACGATTTAAAATTCAAATTGAACATCCCTTTCAAAGCTGCAAATTGAAAATATGCTTTGAGGAATGCGGGAATGTCGCCTCAACCCATTTCCATTTGTAATCACCCGTTGGAAAAATGACCTACATGTACATGTAGAAAACCTAAATGAAATGTGCTTGAAAATTCATAGAATGGCCTCTTGAGGCACACGTCTGAAGAAAACGTGACAAATCTTGTCAAGCCTAGCCAATAACTATGCCACATCACAGATACGTCTTTAGGTTCAAGTTGCTTAAGCTTAAGCAAGATGCATATGTAAAACTGCAAATCCTCAAAACCCCTACAAGATGAGTAAAGATTAAGGTTGCCATGCACTCGAACATCTTTTAATCTTAAGTCTCCACTCAGCCCGATGCACAACACTCAAAAGCATCATGTCCCCTTATATTAGCTCAACCAGACTCAAGATGGCAGGCGATTTTATCATAGTGTGACGTCACCATTGGTACTGTCTCCAAAAATGAAACCTGGCAACTGGCTAAAAAACGGTTCGTATAAAGACCTTAATAAAGAAATCAGAGTTTGGGAAAGGCCTTGTCAGCAGCGAGTGGGTGGATGGCATTCGAGTTAGATAAACCTTGACAATTAGCATATACCGGTACTCAGTCCCTACGCATGTCGTTCGATGAATTCTAATTAATCCGTTACATTAAATAGGGGATTTTAGTGGACTTTCACTCAAGACATTTTTCGCAGCTTCTCGGCTGAGTGCGGAAAATGGTTCGCAGGGCGTTGCGTTATAATTAGGTGTTGTTACATTAATGCTATCTTAGCATTAACTCGGGGAACATAAAGATACAATTAGAGGCTGCCAATCACGGCGCTAACGTGATGGACGTGTTGATTGAAAAGTGCTAATAAGTGGCTTCGGCGGCCATTTTGTCGACTAACTTGAGCTCGGCTCGTGGTTGGAATTAATACTGCCAAATCGCGACATGGGCACGATTTGGGAAAAAAGTGTCACACGTTTGTCGGTCATCGACAGATATGCCAACAGAACAAGATGTAGGAACCAAAAATTCTACTCGTAATTGAAAAACACAACCAGGTTTTGTATACATAGTTGCTAGAACTGGACGACTTTAAGGTCATGGCAACGACTACGACCCTCACATATTCCTGCGTCTCAATCGTCATCTCCTAAGTAGGGCAATGCATACAATAGCCATCTAATAAATAATATACAACACTATGGCTGAAGCTTCATTATCATTTCGTTCAAGCCCTGAACCCTTCGACACCTCTGGTATGCACTGTTCCAAAGAATATCAACGCAATCGCATTGTCCAAAGTCTTGACTTACAGTTCTGATATTAGGCATGTTGTCAATTTAGGGAAACCATGATCTGTAGTGACTCATTCTATGAAAACTTTGTGCTCTCAGTGTACATAACATACTGAAAAATAAACACGCAGCTGATTAATTCGTACTGTATAATATTTCATTTCATGCATGTGGACACGTTTTTAACATGTTTTCTCCAAATATTAAAATTATCTGAATGTCAAAAACATCTTATTTGAAAGCAGCGTTGTCGGACATATGCTTCATCTACCTGATGTTCAGTATATGATGTTCAAAAAGTAACATGCTGCTGATTAATTCGAACTATATTAACAGTGACATGCAAGGGGACACGTTTTTAACATACATGTAAGTTGTCTTGTTTTCTCCAAATATTCAAATTCTCTGAATGTCAAAAAATGTCAAAAAAAATTATCTGAAAGAAGCCTTATCAGACATCTACCTATTTCCATTACAGGGACACTTAGGCAACACATCGCAACAAACTAATTAACACAAATATAAGCCAGTAAATAGATTTCTTTTCTGTTGCCATTTAACATTTTTGAAAAAATTCACGACAATTTTAATCATTATGAGCTTTCTATGCCTGTTTCACAAAATCTTCAAAACTCTGGACATTTCTTCATAATTTCACTGTGATAATTCAACAGATGTAACAAATCAGTATATGCACCAGCGAACATTTTTGGAATACTTTGCACCATGACCACTTAAGCCGTTTATTAAATCGTCTTTTATATGCATCCTTATAGCCGCAAATAAAATATGTTCGCATAAACCTATATGGTCTTGCTGGGAATGATAAATGGAATGCTTTTAAACCAACTGCAGTATTATAGCTTCAAAAACCATTAAAACGGTCGGGTTCCTCGGCTGATGCACGTGAATATTACCTAATAAACAATTAGCCTAGGGTTCAAAAGCGACTAAAAGCGTACCTGCATGAACATACCCATATAGGTATTTGATTTGAGTCATTGTAAAATTCGGTAGCCTGACTAATGGATACTAAATGGATTTTAAAATCCACTCTTTGAAGTATTGTTTTCTTTAGTTTTTTATGTGTTGTTTAGTTAGCCCCGGTGATGTGTACATGGCACCTTGGGAACGGAGACAGCAGTGGTAAAAAATACTTAGTTTTTTAATCTTCGTAAGTTTCGGACTTCGCAAGTTGCAGACCTTCTAAGCTCAATTTTGAAAAGTCATCTTTAGTGATTTGGAAGGAAGTCATTTTCCTTTCCAGTAGTGCAGGCTCAATGTACATGTACAAATAATTAATGGAAGACATTTGAGCAGTGCAAATAAGGCTGCCACAAAAACAACAAGCGGACTGAAGAGCTTCGTGACTTTGAGAATCTTTAACACCACTGTTCCAACTACAGTAGAACCTCTGTAAGTTGACCACCCAAGGGACTGTCGCAAACTGGTAAACATAAGGAGGTGGTCGACATATTAAACGAGGACACAGGATTTTAATTCTGTGAACTAAATGTACTGCATAAACTTACATTTTATAGTAATCATTAATCCTTCATGAATCATTCATGAATAATCTTCTTATTACAATGTTCATAATACAGTACCAGAATTGCTAACGTGCTGCAAATTTATCCTGCAATTACACGTGCTGTACAGTAGTACTGTAATTTAACGCTGTAATGTAACACTAATGTACAGTTTACAGTATAAGTTTTGCAAGCTGCCAATGAATTTAATCATCCATGGCTTTACATGTTGAGACCATGCTGGTCAACTTACAGAGAGTAAATTACTATCGTGTGTCATAGCCCAAGTGGTCAATATACAACATACAGAGGTGCAGGTGGTCAACATGTAGAGATCAC
>JAQGAF010002954.1:0-19710 GCA_034687865.1 Kryphioiulus occultus
CCCCCCCCCCCCCCCCCCCCCGACTTTTTCGGACAAATTCAATTTCCTCGGCTTTCCGGACCGAATCAATTTCCCCAATTTTCTGACACAAAATCAATTTCCCCGACTTTTCCGGACCGAATCAATTTCCCTGGCTTTTTAGGTTTTCCAGACGACCAGTCCCCTGTTTAAATAACCATTTGAGCAATCAATTCATTTACCTGCTGTAATACAGTATCTGTATATGTGTTCTTTTCAACGCTTTCCAGCTGGCCAGGCCCCCGGATTGATAGGAAACATATTTTCCTTTGATGTTTACCAATTCAAGAGCAAACAAGAATTTTTTTGCAGAAACAGCCTTTTTCTGCAAATATGTTTCCCGCGCTAGAAATGTGGAAACATGTTCCCACAAACCATGTTTCCAGGAAATGTTTGCTAGGTGTGGACAAGGCTTTAGAAACCGACTCCAACCGTTAGGTCGACCTTGTGAAAAGCCACACATCCATGGTGACATATGCATTGACAAACATCTTGACATCCTTGTTGAAGCCACCCAAAATCAAGACCTGGTTCACTAATTTTGGTAAGCGAACCAATCCTGCATTTAGGGCAAAAATTAATGCAGCTTGTCCAACCAACCAATGATCTTCGAAGATGATAAACGACCATTGGGTATGAAAAGTAATTAATCAGCTTTGCAAGAATCACAATCAAATAACAACGAACTGTAATTTGAATGTGTCACCTCGTCACCTTTATTGTAGCACAAAACAATATAAAAGTTAACGTTCCAAGCAGTTAGTCACAACTAACCCACTGAGATAGCGTCGAATTTAAAACGGTTGAAAAATGAGAAAAACTATTATCTTCTTCACACTCGTTTCATGCTGTTGTGGATTTGCAATGGTGATATATATATATGAAATATATGAAATGGTTACATTTCTTTTCATGGAAGAAAGGTAATTCATATTTTTCTCCTTTTTTGCAGGCCAGATGTTTGCGAAAAGAAGAGGTAAGTTTAAATTGTGCACCAGCGTCAATGCTAAATTGAGTTTCAAACGCAATTTAAATCCCAGCCAGGAGCTCAAATCTTATTCTGAACATTATAACAGGCAGCAGATTTTATCAGGGATTGTCTGGAGAAGGCAGAACCGGGGATTACAACTGATTTGGACAAGACAAATCGTGTGCTGAAAATCGTGGCTGACAACAAATATAACGAAACTGACAACATCAATCAGGTGAGAAATCGCAAATTTAGCAATCCACGCATTTGTTATGTTTGCATCATTATTTGCAATGGAGAACTTGCTTATGAATAGCTGTAACTCAGAGCAGAATTAACCCAAATTTACATGAACTTCTGTAACATTTCGGAAATGTACACGTACATTTCGTAACAACACCTGTGTTGACTGATTTAGGTGGCCTCACAAGTCCTGCAGTGTTTTGCAAACAAGATGGAAGAGGTAATTATTTTCTGACGAAATGAAAATTGTATTCATTAGGGATCAACACGGGAAATGTCATATTCTACCCTAACCTTTCTTTGATATTATTAGACATTTCCTGAAATCAAGCAAATATGGTGGGAATGCAACCTGAAAACTAACTCAGAGGTATGTGCATGTTTATGTGATGTCAAAGTAATATGGTGACTTTCCAATACACAGCAATCAATATTCAACAATCACCAGAGTAAGTTAGTCTCCTAAGTTTCTAAAAATGACCTACATTTTGGACTGCAGGAGGCCTACCCACATTGTAAAATCCCGTATCTCCAAAAAGACTTAATTGTGTGACCAGGAATTTACTGTTATCAGAAGTTATGTAAAATTCCTCCTATAGATTTTTTAAAAAATCTAATAAACTATTTTACAAGCATGAGCAGACAGTTAAAGTGTGAAAAATTCTCAAAAATAAATTATAATGATATATTTTCCTCCAATTTATTTCAGCGAGATAAGAGAGCAGAGTGCATAAAAGAAGAAGAGCAAAAGGTAGGCTAAGCTTCTAACTAATTATGTTCGACGTGCCAACGTCTTGCATCCTTTCTGGAAGTATTCATTTTGTTGCACCCAATTGTCACCAATTTTTAACATTGACCACAAATAAAACCACTCAGGGTTGAAGTAGTCAATACATTTTAACCAGTGTTTACCATACAGGGTGTCTGCGACAGAACCGACCAACGTTGGGTGGTGAAAGGGCCACTGGAGGGACCCAATGAAAATGATTGCCCCTGTAGGGATATCTATGAAAATTATAGGGTAGAAACCTTTGGACGATTTTAAAATTGGCGCTGCTCCAACATTTTAACATTCAGTTTATGGTGTTAAATTTGTGCATTGGGAGTTCTAGGGCCTTACTTTTTTGAAAATAACACAAATCAGTCAGTTATGGTAACATCAGATCAGGATAGTTACACGAATAATTGTGATTAAAACAGTCACTAGAATTTTTAATTATTCATTAAACGATTTGTTACGTGCAAATGAACACGAATGTTCATTGTTCACGGATAATTAAGTACACGTAATCTAATGAGCACTTAGGAACAGCCTGCTTAAGAAGCCGCTATAAAATGCGACAAATTTAAATCGTCTAAATGTTTCTGCCTCAGCCAGTACTCGTCCACTTTACGCGACTAGTACACAAATTTGATACACACGTAAGATCATTTATTTACACAAATGGATAAGTATGATGTCAGTAACAAGAACAATCATTTATTCACATTCGGCCATGTGTTTATTGGCGAAATCTGCTCATTTGCCAAATTTCACCCATATGCTTCCTACCTTAAAGTAAATAAGGCCGACTTGACAATAATATACTGTATATATTTTTTATCATTCTTTCAGATTTGTACTAAGAAGCAGGAGGTGCGCTCAAAAAGATCGAAATTCTCCCACATAGATCTCTTCATGTCGTCAGCTGAACGAATTCCAATCTCTTCAAAGTGAACTTCTGATAGCTTAATTGAACACATCTTCCAAAGTTAACATAGATATAATATCAGAGTCTGAGATGCACATGTTTTCTATGACAATCTTGGATGTCCATTAATTTTGAGATGACCCCCTCCTACGTGTACTGAACCAGCTATTTATTCATTATTTATGAACCACCTTATTGATGCAAATGTACTTAACACGTGTCATTAAAAATGAATAATTTTAACACTCACATTTGCCTCACATAGCACATTGCCCTACTTTAAAGTAAGAGGTTTGAAAGTCTTGAGCAAATTCCGAGCATGCACAATGTAGACGAGCAAGTGTAAACAAAATTATGATGGAAACTTACGATATTACAGTCAGGGTGACTTATAGTCAAGATGGCATGCCTCCGGCTGATCGATTGGTCATTATTCAAAATTATGTCAACTTCCTTACGTCCCACGACATATTCTCTGTTTGTCAAAAGCCTTACTTCGTCAGTTGCACCTATAAAAAAAAGTTTGAAAAACTGAATGTCACAGAAAAATTATATTTTCATTCACAAGTTTGGTAAAGTTGTACAACGTACATGCACGATCAGTGTAGACCTGATTATGGTATATGTACATGTATGTAAACTTTCAAACATGAAAATGCAGCAACAAGTGTTTGCCAAAACAGTTGTAAAAGTAATTGCCAAACAACTGCTCGTAGAATTTGATTGTAAACAAGACGATGTCGGGGTACAGCGTGCAAAAGTGTAAATAACGAAAACTTACTAAAAATTGCACTGAAAAGAAATCATTAAAACTTATAGAAAACAATATGTCAACCAGCCCTGAACATCCAATGCTGGAAATATTTGCCCAACAAACACATTCAGCGGCCCGATCATGGAATGAGGACCCAAACTAAAAATACTACTGAAAAATGTTGACATGTTGAAAACTACAGTGTACTTGGCAGCATGCCAATCAACATTCTTTCAACTGACATAAGCAATGAACCAGGGCCTTTTAAAGACACCAAAATCCCATGCTGTACATGATAACGCAAGGCCTTGAATAGCACTATAAGCCTAGCGCTCAACGATGCCACTTTAATACGCGCATAATGAAAATTTGTTCTCACCTTCCTTCCGAAGCAGCCAAGCCATTTTCGATTGACTTCAATGACCAGTAAAATTCCGTCAATTGATTCACATAGCCAAGCAAACCAAATTTATAAAATAATAAAAAAGAACACAGCTGAGAACTACCAAAGTTCTACTCAAAAACGTGACAAATACGACGTAAGCAAAAGCGCCGTTCTAAAGATCGTGATAACGGACGTGGCGCCGTCTACATTTTAGTCATCGTAGTAAAAGGCGTCAAAATTATTGCCGTTCCACTGATTCTACGGAAAGCAAAAGATTAGATATTTATTAATACGCTAAACATATTTATCTACAATGGAAATCGACGATGAAGAAATGGAGGTGCCCTCGTCTAGCACGTCGAAAAACGACAAGAAACGATTTGAAGTTAAAAAGGTAAACGAATGGTCATCAACATACGAGTTCTTTCATTGTTGGCCACTTTTCATAATATAGTGCTTTGCAAAGTAAAATTGTAAAATTGCAAGCAAATTTGGTGAAAATCTATTCTAATTCTTTGGAATTATTTTCAGTGGAATGCCGTGGCATTGTGGGCGTGGGGTACGTTTGACAATCCCTTTACTTGATTTTCCTAGCTTTGTGCTAAACCCATGCAGTTTACTAATTAGGCAATCAATGCACCTAATGCTTGAATAATTATTTGCTAATGTAGGCCCATTTACCTTACAGATATTGTAGTGGACAATTGTGCGATTTGCAGAAATCACATTATGGACTTATGTAAGTACCGATATAGGCCTAGTACGGAAACATTGCAAAAAGAAGCTTTCTGAGTCAACTGACATTTTTGTTTATGTTTTAGGCATTGAATGTCAAGCTAATCAAGCATCAGCTACGAGTGAGGAGTGCACAGTGGCTTGGGGAGTTTGTAACGTAAGTCATTTTCATTTAAACCATGACCTGGGGACGGCACAGGTGCCAACAGTTTCCATCTTTAGTTTGTGTTAAATTAACTTTAATCATCTTTTGAATTCGTTACAGCACGCTTTCCATTTTCACTGCATATCTCGTTGGTTGAAAACTCGGCAAGTTTGCCCACTTGATAATCGCGAGTGGGAATTCCAAAAGTACGACTTCTTAAAGACTTATTCCTCAATCTTTACAGTTTTTATGTTGAAACTCATGCTGATAATCGCTTTCATTTATGCATAGATACGGACATTAAGTGGACCAAAACAAGCCTATTGGAAAATTCAAGATTGCCGTTGTTGTGTGTCGTTAAAACCTATCCGTTTGTTTATAACGCAATTCAATTGAAACATTTTTTGTAAAAAATACCCAAATATAACATATGCCTACTAGCATCTTTCTTTATTGCATTGGTACTAAGCTATTGCAAGCTCAATTGATCAAATAAACTTTCTTTTGGAAATGTCTTTTGCACTTAAGATTTTTTCACGACTGCTGCTTACAATTTTCTAAGTTAAAATAATCGTCAAAACTAACACTTCCTATCACTAGTCTGGTCACAATTGCCATAATTAATAAGGAAATAATTTCTGTCCCGAATTTTCTATATTTTTTGTTTGGTCAAACAATTGAAAATCGTATTCTGAAGATTAATAGGTTTTATTTTTGACTGTACAACGTTTTGCATGCAATATCAGCCACAACTACAGATCCCCAGTACATGTAATTAAGTAGAATGCTACCTAAAGTGAACACGTTATTTTTTAATGTCATATCAATTGCCTAATCATTGCACCATTTGTATTTGCCTAGCACCAATTTAAATTGACTCTAGAAACCAAAGGCATTGTAACTGAGCAAGTCACTACCTTAGTTTGTACTAATGCTTGTGACGCTTGTGAAAAAATAATTGATTGCCGAATGGAAAGGTTAAAGAGAATTAGCAAATTACAATTGCATACTTCCTTACTGAATACACACCAATACATACATCTATTGTTACATTAAATATCCTTCACTGAGTGATTGAAAGGTTATTCAGATTCTACCATTGCATAGTTTTAGCAGTGATCAAAAGCAATTAAAACCCGAGAGTATTCTCAGAATTTCACGAAGAAAGTGCATGCACTTTCAGAGTATTCAAGAATAGAAGAACTTTCTTTCAGTTGCATCAGAAATAGGAGGCATGTTGCTTAGCCAAGGACAAAATGGGCTGTTTCGTATTCTGAAATCCTATTGGCTTATTCTTGGAGGAGAAACCAACGGCGTGGCTTGTCCTCTGCATATAATTGATGACATTGACAACAGCTGACTGTTCATGTCCCAAACAATATTCAACAGCGTGACTGAAATGCACCGTGTTTAGAAAGATTTTTAGGCAGTGAAATGACAGATACTCATAATTAGCTTTCTAAAAGTGCAACTTCAGTCTGGTGACATGTAGCAGTGCCAAGATTCGTTATTCTCTGCTCCACTATTTCTGGCAACATTAGTTTAGTTCTATTTGGTGTCTGTAAACACTCAGACGGCATCAAACCTTCAAGAACTTATCTTCCAATATGCCACAAATTGTGGACTTGATTTTCAAAAAGCGAGAGGGTAAGGTGCTGAGTAAAGAAGAAATAGAGTACTTTATCAAATGTGTCACCAATGATGAGATCGAGCAATGTCAGCTAGGTAAGTACCTTTTGATGGATGAGTGTTTTTAATTGTCGAAACTATCTTGAATTATTAATAACAAATATTGCACGTAGCATGTACTAGTTTCAATTATTAACGCCTTGACATCAATAGGCCTATGTAAATTTTCTGCACTGGCGGTCAAGAAGCAAAAGTCAATTTTTTTTAGAAAAATAACTTGATCAATTGTTCTGAATAATAACTTTATGTATTTAGATCACAACTTGTCAACAAAATTTTTAATCTATTTTTGCCATTTTTGTACAGTATCAAAAACTGTAAACTGACCAAAGAATTTATTGAATATTCCTTTCGTTTTTAAATATTTCTTTCTTGTGGTTCAATGTTGTAAATTGTTCTTGATTATCAAATAAAATTTCCGAAAGATTGGCAGTTAAGTTTTTGGGATTGACATGAAAACTGAAAAACAGATTAAGAAATTTAATGTCAACATGCTTCGTTTGTGATACATTGTCCCGACAGCACAAAAACCATGTCAAGAAAGTTAGTACTCCATTTCAGTTCCAATTAAGATTTGAACTTATCAGCCAGACTCAATGGTGTTTACCGTATTTTGTTAATTCACTGTCCACCATTGTAAGCCATTAATTTTAATGTGCAATTGTAGGGGCTTTTATTCGTTGATTTCATGTTGCATTATCCACTAATGCCAATCAAAAGTGGATAGTAAAAGGCCAATAGCCTAATTTTATCAGCACTTATAGTGTAATTGGATTTGCAATTTCCATCCGCTATCTTCAAAGCTAGTCTGGACAATTTTGCTTGCTATTTTAAGAATGGAGAAACCACTTATCACAAAGTTTGGAAACGAAAAATGTACATTTGCCAATAATAAATGGCAATAATCCCTATGATGTGACACAAATGTTCTCCCATGACATCAAAATGTCTCTTAAATTTAAGGTCAAATTATTAAGTACACATTGTTTAAATTTAATTCGGACCCATTAAATTTAATCCACGCAGTAAAAGAAAGATCCCAGCACTTTCCAGAAATTACATGCAGAATGTCACTGGTAATTGACAGAGTGCGTAAAATGTTTCTTGCACACTGTATTATTTACATGTAAAAACTATTCCTGTTAAAAATTGAACTCTAATTTTCCTTCAACTATGCAGCACATATGAACAACAAATCTAATTAAGCTAACATGGTTCCCCAGAGACGAAATTTTCCTGACCCACACGGACCACTAAAAATGCAAAAAAAAATGGCATATGCCCATATAAGGAATGCTATATTTATCGCTTATTATACAGGGTGAGGCAAAAAGATGTTAACATTAAATGGTGTTTAATCACTTTAAATTACAAGGCAGGGATTTGGTTACAGGGTTTCAATTTGGCACCCACTGCCAAAATGGCCCAGAGGGCCTTACAAACAACAATGGACAGACTCCATAAGTGCATTGAGAGGGATGGGTGCCAAATTGAAAGTCTGTAACCAAATCCCTGCCTTGTAATTTAAAGTGATTAAACACCCATTTAATGTTAACATCATTTTGCCTCACCCTGTATATAGGCTATGGGCCGTGCTCAATCCAATGGTCAAGTGACCTTTGAACTTAGAATTCATTTTGAAGGTTCCAATTTGAAAGTTGTTCATGCAGCATACTCGAATTAGTATAAATTACGTTTCATTTAATGTATTGGACTCCTGTAAAAAGCACGAAAAATAACATAAAATGGTGCAAATTTGACCTTGTTGCTTAAAGTAAACACGTCATTTTTCCAGAACAACCTAATTACAAGGAAACATACATGTAGGAACATTTGCATGTGCACATGTTCACAATCATCGATTTTTTTTGTAATGCAGTTAGATTGTCCTAGAAAAATGACATGTGTCCTTGAAGCTATATACAAGGTTAAATTTACACCATTTTATGTTATTTTTTGTGCTTTGTACATGATTCCAATAAATAAAATTAAACGAGATTTATTTATGCTAATTCGAGTGTGCTCTACAACTTTCAAATTAGGACTTGGTGTGTTTAATCAACAGTTTAGAATTTGGAAATGGAATGTCCCTTAAAATGAATTCTAAAGCCAAAGGTCACTTGACCATTGGATTGAGTAAGGCCCATAGCCTTTATATCAATCATCAACTTCAATGTACATGTCTACAATAAAGAATAAAATGACCTCCCTACTATTTCAGCCTCACCCTGTATATGTGTAGGCCTATACATGTATATATATGAAATTTTCATTAGCGAACTTAAGACGGACAATTTGGCTCCAAACCAATATAACTAATTTTTTTAGCTGTAAATAGCTTTTGCAAACTTAAATTATATGATGTATAATCTTGTAGGTATAGACCAAGGGCGGATCCAGTAGATTTTCAAAAGGGGGGTGGGGCCAAATTTTCAAAGGTATTAATTCACAAACGGCAAATTTAAACTATTAAATCCTATGCCGATTTTCTGTTTGGTTTGGTTATTTACTTATTTGTAGAAATGACAGTATGCGTCAGTATTTTCGCGACCCTACATGAACAGTATTTTACTGTCAGTAAAAAGCTCAGTATCATCGTGGACTTCGTTGAGTGAGGTTCTACAGTGCCACATATCAAAATGAAAGGCAAAAGCCTATTTGGAGACTTACAAGGCTTATAGCGATAATTTCAATACTCACTCGCAAATGGTACGATGATGATTGAGAAAAACAGCGGAAAATGTGTTCTCATGCGAATTTCTTTAACGAAATCCAAGGTATGTGGCACGTCCGTCTTCCATGACTGCTGGCGCAATACTGACAGATTTACTGACGAACACGCCTTACACGGGTCAGTATTACTGTCAATACTTTGATACTGACAGTAGTTATCCGAAAATCCGGATAATCGTCATCATGGAACATCAATACACGAGTATTGCCCTTACACAATCAGTATTACTGTCCGTATTTGTCAAAACGTACAGTAATAATGCCCATGTATAGGGTCGACTTAACAGCCAAATTTTTTCCACCTCGTAAACTCATAATTCGTTTTTTGGAATTATATGGCTGATAATCGTCATCATGGAACATCAATACATGAGTATTGCCATTACACAATCAGTATTACTGTCCGTATTTGTCAAAACTGACAGTAATAATGCCCTTGTATAAGGTCTACTTAACAGCCAAATTTTTTCCACCTAGTAAACTCATAATTCGTTTTTGTAATTAAATGGCTGATAATCGTCATCATGGAACATCAATACATGAGTATTGCCCTTACACAATCAGTATTACTGTTCGTATTTGTCAAAACTGACCGTAATAATGCCCTTGTATAGGGTTTACTTAACAGCCAAATTTTTTCCACCTCGTAAACTCATAATTCGTTTTTGTAATTAAATGGCGGATAATCGTCATCATGGAATATCAATACATCAGTATTGCCCTTACACAATCAGTATTACTGTTCGTATTTGTCAAAACTGACAGTAATAATGCCCTTGTATAGGGCTTACTTAACAGCCAAATTTTTTCCACCTCGTAAACTCATAATTCGTTTTTGTAATTAAATGGCGGGTAATCGTCATCATGGAATATCAATACATCAGTATTGCCCTTACACAATCAGTATTACGGTTCGTATTTGTCAAAACTGACAGTAATAATGCCTTTGTATAGGGTCTACTTAACAGCCAAATTTTTTCCACCTCGTAACTAATTCGTTTTTTGTAATTAAATGGCGGAATTCACAATACGAACCTCAGAAGGTTGCATAATTGGCTTGCAGAATATCGTTGCAACTTGGAACGGCCATCATCAGGCGCACCCTTGAGATTGCGTGAAGAACACACAGTACACTCATTGCACATTCGCGTTGCACCAATGGAGGCTAGCGTCTACTCACACCTGCTGCGAGCTATTCCAGCAGGAAAAATCGGCCATTTTAATTCCGGAAGCATCAGCATCGTCGCCGTCTCGTCGCACCGGAAGCGCAAATTCCATCGTTCTAAATCAAAGGTTGCGAAAAAGGCGAGGTCCGGACGTTTCAATTGGTCGACCCTCAAATTTTGATTACTGCTCGAAAGCCCACGTGAAATGGACGGCTTTCTGAGCAACAATCAAAAGTAGAGAGGACACAGAACTGCGTTAGGCTTACAGTACGCTGGAGCTGAGCGGCCATGATTCCAGCCGAAAAAAAGCAAATAAAAAAATAATAATAACGATAATGACGCAAAAGGGGCCGATGGGGGGGGGGAGGCGTCTGGGGCCGTAGCGCTGGCCAATGGGCCAATGGCGGCGACGCCCTACCGTCAATGGTTTCTTCCATCGTCCCTCCTGACTGGTTGCCGTCGCGCATGCGCCGTGTGGGGGGAGGGGAAAACGCTTTCTCCTCCATTCACTTTCTGCGGGATTTTGCTTTTGCTTTCGGTTTCGGAACGAGGCCTAGGCCTATTCGACGGCCATCTTGGGAGTCCTCGTCACCGTGAATCAGTTGTCGGAGTTTCGACGAGGATACGATATACGATGCGACCGAAGTCCGAGTGACAATTTTTAGTATACGAGGGCAGTTCAAAAAGTAAGGTAATTT
This sequence comes from Kryphioiulus occultus, assembly GCA_034687865.1. Lineage (NCBI taxonomy): Eukaryota > Metazoa > Arthropoda > Diplopoda > Julida > Julidae > Kryphioiulus > Kryphioiulus occultus. The sequence goes on from JAQGAF010002954.1 coordinate 11,228, forward strand.
ATTTATTTAAAAAAGAACGGCGATGTGACAAAATTGAAATATCCACTTTTTAGAGCGTTTAATACTCTTGTTTTCCCACATAATCCCCACATGTATTGATGCATTTGTCCCATCGCGTCACAAGTTTCTGCATACCATCATGGTAAAATCTGTTCAATAATGTTCACAATTGAAGAAGTGCGAGGCGTTATTCGGTTTGTATATGGCTAAAAAAGCTTAAACCATTCGATATTCACAAATAATTAGCCGACGTGTATGGTGACCACTGTCTTTCACGGAAATCAGTGTGGAAATTGTGTGAAAAATTTAATGGCGGTCGGACCCATTGAGAACAAACGCAGTGGGCGCCACTGGCTCTATTGGTAACCGAACAAATTTTTCAATGATGGGGTGCAGAAACTTGTGACGCGATTTGACAAATGCATCAATAACTGTGGAGATTGTGTGGGAAATAGAGTATTAAATGTTCTACAAAGTGTATATTTCAATTTTGTCACTTAATAAGTCGTTCTTTTTTAAATAAGTAAATTACCTTACTTTTTGAACTGCCCTCGTACCTCGTATATATACACGTTTTTTCAATTCTCGTGTTTTAGCTTTGGTTTGTATTCAGTGAATATTCATGTGTACTCATGTACGAGGGCAGTTCAAACAGTAAATACATATATACATGTACGAGGGCGGTTTTATATATATATATATATATATATATAACTGCCCTCGTACTGTACATATACAGTATACAATGCTGACCTTGTCATGGCCTTGGTCATGGCACTCGAACATACACACATGTAAATAAGGTATATACATTTAAGGTACTGTTCCTCAGTATTGTCCTTATAGTATATATGCATGTATTCAAACGTAAGGTGGCGCAAATATTGATGCATACCGTCAGTATTACTGATTTTAAATTACATGTATTTGTTTTCGACTGTTGTTGCTAAAAAAAGGGGACCCTATATACACGGAGTTATTGAATGTAATACTGATCATGCATGTAAAGGAGTCCGTCTGTATATCTACATGTCAGTATTGCGCCAGCAGCCATGGAAGACCGACGTGCCACATACGTTGGATTTCGTGAAAGAAATTCGTATGAAAACACATTTTCCGCTGTTTTTCTCAGTCATCGTCGTACCGTTTGCGAGTGAGTATTGAAATTATCGCTAAATAAGCCTTGTATAAGTCTCCAAATAGGCTTTTACTGTTCATTTTTATCCGTGGTACTTTAGATCCTCACTCAACGAAGTCCACGATGATACTGAGCTTTTTACTGACAGTAAAATACTGATCATGTAGGGTCGAGAAAATATTGACACAGTGCGCTTATACTGTCATTTTATACTGATTCTAATGTGACGGACATGATTACTATTGCCGTGTTAGGTACTCTTCTGAAAATACCTGCTTTGTGTTGTGTGTAAGTACATGTACGTTTTAGTGAACTTATAATGTATGTGGCACGAATAATCATCCATGGCTGCCGGCGCAATACTGACAGATATACTGACGACCGCCCTTACACGGTGGGTATTACTGTCAATATCTCGATGCTGACAGTTGTTATCCAAAAATTCAGTTAATCGTCATTATCGAACATCAATACATCAGTATTTTCCTTACACGATCAGTAAAAACTGACAATAATATAATCTGGACATCTGGACATATATGGCTATCCTTAACCGTATCTTGAGAAGTCAACATATGGTCATTAATGAATTCCTTCACAGTAAATGGTATTACTTTCAAGTTTGCAGAAACAATTTGACATACAATGTATACAGGTTGTGGCTGGATTGATCAGATATTTAAAATGTGGCATTATGTATCAACATTCAACATCTAGCCTACATATTGGTGTAGAGATTTTCATACAATTTAGTTCATGGTGGGAAGTAAGGGTATATTGGAATCATAGCGTCATTTATGCACTTTTTTGAAAACTATTCATGTATCATCCTCAAAGATGAATTATAACATTATTACATAATTATATCCGCCAATTCGAATAGGTATAAGCACATCACTGGCATTCCTTAATTAAATCTTATAGCATATTTGTCATAATTGACCATGCTTGCATCCATATACTGAATGGTTGTATATGATATCTCACAAAATCATATATACGTATTCCATATTTTGCTATGTATGCAGCCACATATGGCATTTTCTAATGTAGTGTGAACTTACATGTATTTATTATTCAAATTTAATAGTCATCATAGTCAGTGGCCATATTAATTAGAAACAATATTAATGGGAAAACTCTAATGGTCAGGGAAAATTAAAAAAATTACGTGGAAAACATGGGAAAGTCAGGGGATTTTATGGTATATATCTGTACCAAAAGTAACGCAAAATATTTTTTTTAAATTCACTTTTTATTCTATATACATCATCGAGATTTTTGCTGTTATATCAGTTACTATACAGCCTTAAAACGCGAGTTTACACTATATCACAGAACATGTTATATTGCAAAGTTATGTAACGTGTTAGCAAATGAAACGAGAAATGTTATATTTATCCTTATTTAACATTTGCGCTTCTCATTTTCAAACACATTTTCATGTGTTTTGATATTATGAACTGTTTTTCAAAATTATTTTCATCGCTTTATAGGGCCTATAAAGCCATCTTGAAAAAAGAACATGTCTGCCTACACGAGGTTCGAAACGGACACGTCTAAACCACTGAACAGTAATTGTGCAACAATTTTTTGGAATTCAGAAGGGTGCTTATGTACATCATGCTAAAAGGGATCATCATTAATTCCAACTCGTATAAATGGCAACCCTGAGGAAACATCACCAGGATGCATAATGTTCAACAGTTTCAATGTTTTGTTGTTGCGCAGATTAATGCGCATATCCAGATTTTACCATGAGGCAAACATGTTCTTGCGTCAAGCTGGCGTTATGCTGTCCAAATTGATGGAAATTATTTTACAAAACTAGTTTTAGATTCCTATATACAGTAATAGCCATCACTAAACATCTCAATGCTGTAGAAAAAAAAGTGAATTTCCAAAAAAAAATGTTGCATTACATTTTTTGGGATATCACATGTGATGTTGCGCATTTGCATGCTTGGGTTGCAATAATGAATCCCGTCTCCAATTTCAGGTAAATGCCGACCGTACACAGTCAGCGCTATATATACTGGCATTATTCGGGTCACTATATATGTATAGTGTTTAACAAACGTTATATACACACGACTGAACCCGAGGTCCCGATAAATGCTTTATTGAAAATTTGATAAAAACACGTGTATGTATACGCGTACATGTATATATGTGCATGGTGCACATGGGCTATTCGGAAATTCATTTTTATACTTTTGTGAATTTGCCAAATTCGTTTATCTCCATGGCTTGATGAATTGAAATGCATTGATTAGCCATTCTAAATCAGTACGTCCTTTAGTTGCTAAAATTTATTTGAGTATAAATCTTACAGCTGAATATCGAGGTTGCATGAATATCGTATACATGTACATTACATGTATATAGAATTTGTAATTTTGGTGCATAATTTCTGTGCACAAGCTAGGTTATTTAAGCTTGTATAACCTTGGATAAAATCGCCAGCTGCTTTCAATGGCATTCACACGTAAATATTCAACGGATTCTTTGGAATACTATTTGTACTGTTAAATCATAATAATTACTACGCTATTACAGTATTACAGTATATGTTTTGATGTCATGCATGCATGGACGTGCACTGCATTGATAACTTCCAAACTTAGATTATTGTATAGTATATACTATACTGCATACGCAGTATACTGTATACTGAATATAGATGTATTCTGAGCGAGCATCAAATTTGAGAAAACGATATGATTTTTCGTGTTGGACTTCATCTCAGTGTACATTTCATCATTACGTCAGATAAGTTTCGAAATACATGTATTTTTACGTGTATAAGAAATTATCGGCAGATGCTCCCATCATTAATTTTCAGGAATAGTCTTAAGTATTTTTCTGTATACATATTTACGTGTAAATATAATTTCAATATTAGTGAATACAGTATGTCTGCAAGGCCATGGTCATGAATGTGGTGTGAGGTAACAGTTATGAAATCAACAAAAACATCCATTTTAACATCCATAAAAACCATGGAACACGTGTTTTTAGCTACATAAGCATTTCCAACTGTGAATATAGTCCAACCTAATTACATGTATATGTATACTAAAAACAACTTCCTCTATGGTTTGTCCACTGTGCATGTATACAAATATACATGTATAGTTGTTGTTTTTTTCTGTGCGATATTAAATTAATTATCCAATTTATTTAGCAAATAGATACATAAGCCTATGACAAGAATCGACAATGAAACGTATAGAATTTTGTATAGGCCTGTATACATGTATTACCATAACTTTTAATTTTTCAATAAATAAAGGTGTTAAAGGTGTATGATTCCCTGTGTGACGAATCATATATATACTGGGGAAGAAGATATATATGTGTATATAGTTTATACTTGTATACAATTATTAGAACAAAAATTAACATGCATTGCGCTGTTTTTGGGTTAGAATCTGTTGAAATTGATATTGTATATCGTTGTATGCCAAACTGTCAATTATCTCAGACATATTTAATGTATAATGACCACGTATATAATGAACTCAAAAATGTTCATATACACTGGATATAGCTTTATTTACTCTGGACATACAATGCAAAAAAAAAGATATTGCAAATGTATAGTCGTGACAAAGAATACTGAATATTAGGCTACTTATATTAACGTGTTTGGTACAGTGTTTGCACATGTTTCCTATATTAAATTTGCTTTCGTATCCACATAACAGTTTAACGTTTCGGTTTTCACTGTATTTTAATAAAATTTGTTTAATATTATTTGTAATAAAATTGAGCGATGCTAAAATTCATTCTCTATTTTATTTTGGGATTCGAATTATGTTCTGAATATATCTTGAAATACAGGTTCAGAATATCGGAATCACGTATTTATATATGGCTCCTTGTTCCATAATAAGAATTTATGAAACAAAGCATAATGAAACATGCATACACAGTATATATACATAGAATAGGCGACCAAATTCTTTTGTTATTTTTGTATACATGTACTCAAAGCCCAAATTTCGAAGCATCTACCATGCATGAGTGCACGAATCTGCACGTGAACTTGGTAATTTCAGTTCGGCAGTTTTTCAAAAACTGAATTCGAATCTGAAAACCGGTTTTGATTAGGGAATAAAGCCAGTTTAATCGCCCATTAACGAATCCGTCAATTAAAGCTAAAATTGCGTTATTCGAAAACGTGCATTCTGCATATGCTTTGTCATGACAAAGAATATATTGCATGTAATGTCAACGTGCATGACAAAGATTGCACATGTTGCCGATATTATACTTGTATAGTATCCATAATAGTTTAACGTTTTGGTTTTCATTGTTTATTTTCATAACAATTAGCCGAAATCCATGTCCTGATTGTTACCTCACTGCATGTAACTTCTTGACTATAGATGGCTTTGCAGACACCCTGTATTCACTACGGTTGAAATTCTAATTACACGGATACATTGATTATCTGCCGCATTTTTTATACATGTAAAAATACATGTATCATGAAGTTAATCTTGAAATGTGCTATATATGGTTGAAAGTAAGAGTTAAATTCAGCGACGCTAACTTTCATTCGATATTTTATTTTGCATGGGATTCGAATTATACACGTTCTGTATACATTTTGGAAGACAGGTTCAGAATATCAGAATCACGTGCATGTACTTATACACGACGAGTTGTTTCATAATAAGACTTCATGAAAGAAACTGTAAAATTTCTACAGTACAGCCACGGAAGACACGATGCATATTCTTTTGTTGTTTTGTATATACATGTACGCTCACATAACGTATACGAGGGTGGATCAAAAAGTCTTGCTATTTATTATATAATTAATTATTGGAACGTCATATAACAAAACTGAACTATGCAAAATGTTATGCAACTTAATCCCTATAATGATCACTACATACTTGCCGTTATAATTGGTGAAATTGTTTGAACAGTTTCACGCCATTTGAACAAGAGTTAAGGTATACGTTTTTCGTGAGTTATACATGTGCATGAAATTCATCAGAAAATGTTGTCAGTGTATGGCTATACTGTCAAACATAAAGGTTTGGTGCAAAAAGTTCAACAATGCAGAATCTTTTTCAGATGTATATATGGAGTTGATGGCAGTGGTTCCCAAATGGGTGTGCGTTCAACGTGATTTTTTTTGTTTCGTATTTTCTTTTGCGTTTTGAACAGACACGACCTTGTAATTTCTTGTATATCCATTCAAACTTTTTATATTGAATGCCATGTGTATTTAAGCTTGTAACACATACGGAATGCTGTTCAATTGCCATAAGTTTTTATCAAAACGGGCGTCATTATGTAGTGATCATTACAGGGAATAAGTTGCATGGTTGACATTTAGCATAATTCAATTTTTTTATAAGACACCCCAATAATTAATTATAAAATAAATAGCAAGACTTTTGATCCACCCCCATATACAAGTGCAAATTTTGACGCGTCATGGGTCACAAATCTAAAATCCACACACGTCTTATAAAGCAAAAACACAATTCGAATCTGAAACCGGGTTTTAATCGGCTCATAAATACTGTTTAATCGCCCATTATCTAGCCGAAATTGGGTGCATCCCCGCATGTGCACGAATCCGTCATTGAAACAGTATCTGAAATTTCGTTTGTCGAAAATGGTGAAAATTCTTACGGGTTCAATGTCGGGCGAATCCCAAAATCCTCACTGAAAATCCAGTTCTCGAGATACACACAGTCTTCATACGGTGATATTCCAAATTTCCTACTTCCAAACACGCGAAAACCGGACATTTCTGGAACAGGCCATGGTTTGCACGGGCATCCATACGCACGTATGACGACAATTGAAACCATGAGAAAACATTTTTCATTGGAATTCCCAAATTGGGGAAATGTTGAAAATCGCGAATATGCATATTTGGTGATGGTGGCTTCGTCGTGAAATCCAAGCGTTAATGAAACGAACAGTGAGTGGAATGGAATGGATGTGAAAATGGCGAAGACGCCATTCGCCAGGGGGCGCGATTCAGCGCATGCGCATTGCCCGAAACACCCAGTTCTGGGTCTGGATCTGGACGTGGATTAGTCTGGCTCAGTCTCAGAGATTTGCGACGTAACGAACATGTATGCAGTCATGACGTATGCTGCCCCTCACCGTTTTTCAACATAATGTCAGAAAAAAAATGTCTCATTCTTTCATGTCTCCCTCGTCCTGTGGCCCATTGTGAGGGGCCCCAATAGCCAAAAACCTGTAATATCAGTTTGCTGCTGAAATATGGTGCACGTTTTTTCCTGAATTGCGGTTGAATCTCTTTGCGAACAATTGCAAATTCGTTTTTTTAATTTGTGCATATTCATAAATGCGATGGATAAGTGTTATAGATTTAGCAAAATTACTAAAGGTAATTACCACGAGCCGGACAGGTGAGTAGGCACGATGGTGGACCAAAAAGTCTGTTAGTTATTTTATAATTAATAATTGGAGCGTCATATACAAAATTGAAATACAGTCGAACCTCTGTAAGTTGACCAGGTGGTCAACATGTGAAACGAACTGCATATAGTGCAAATACTTTCGTTTTACGGTAATCATTCATCATTCATGAATAATCTTATTAAAATGTTCATAAGCTTACAGTACCAGTGTTGCTAACAGGGACTTAGCGTTTTATTCGCCGAAAACGCATCACGAAAAGGAAATTCCGAAAACTTACCATTATTCGTTTCGTATGGAGTTTTCGTTTCTTATGTTTGCATTTTTTCCATACGTAAGAGAAATGAATCAGTGTGACCACCTATTCATTAGATATGTCCCTATACAGGATGCATGGCATAGGATGGCATTAATGCATAGGGATAAAGTGAAGTTAATCCCTAGGTGATCTGGCATCACAGAGTTTTCGTTTGAGAATTCGTAGCCTACGAATAAAACAGATTTATTCGTAAATCGAAAGGAGTTTTCGACGAAAACACAGAAAAAATGGCAGCTATATGGCGTAAAGTAAACAAGTTTTCGTAGGCCACAGTTTTCGGCGAATAAAACGCTAAGTCCCGTAATGTTCTGCAAATTTATCCAGCAATTTCACGATACTGGAGTTTTAATGCAGAACCACCGTAATGTACAGAGTGCAGTTTACTTAGAAATGCCATTCAGTACGATTAGAAAGCATATCCAGACAACTAGCCTACCTCTTGTGGAAAGAAACAGTACAAATTTCGAATCCAATTCTGCAATGTTTTATTTTTGAGTTTCCAATTAAAAAGGAAATTTCCCCTATTTACTGTCAAGCCCTCTGTATACTGAAAGAATTCAAAATGAAGTATCCTATACCTCTACAGACACAGTTATACTGTTC
>JAQGAF010002955.1:0-19708 GCA_034687865.1 Kryphioiulus occultus
ACTCAAAATATGGACAAACTGATAAATGTTTAGGAAGATATCCATTTTTTGTCTTGTATGTTTAATATACCAGGTGAACATAGACTTTATCCCCCCAATAACATTTACACAGTTGTAGATATATCAATTCTGTGTGTGAACATGTATAGGACGTCAAAGGTGCACTATCCAGTGGTGCAAAACCATTTGACCTTTGACCAAGTTTTCAAGTGGTCCGAATTTGAATTTTGCAGAGCATGTCGATATCAGTGTAAATGCATTGCTTCCCCATATTAATCGCCCCATATAATTTGCAATGTGGTACTACCGGTAGTAGCTTCGGATAGCGCTCCAACTTCCTATTCATGTGCACAAACTGTTTGTCATATCTACAATGGTGTAAATGTTATTTGGGGGATGAAAGACTTTATGTTCACCCGGCATACTAATTTATCCAACATAGTTATCTGAATTCAAACAATGCAATGTTATACACAATTATTGCCGAGATGCTTAAGCATATCCGACTCGATTTTCTTAAGAAGAATTGACAGATTTTTCCTTCCAGCATGATTTTGAGTATGGTTTTCATTATTTAACATAGCCGAAGCATCTGCAGATCTAGTAATGATTTCATTTTGATTTCTCCAGTGGGATCACTGCAGAGCGCTTGCCGGGACGCTATTCTTCAGCACATCAAGAAGACTTCCGTGGCAGCGCTGCCGCTGCCGAGGAAATTAAAAGAGTATTTAATGTATCAATCCTTGTAATGTTACTGGTGTTCTCACATGTTCTTTTTTGCGTTTTCCCTGTGGCTAAACCAAAGCTAATGACAAGGTAAATCAGGGAACCAGATGTCGACTAGATGACGCGTCTGGTCCATTTCAGTTACCCAGTGGGCCCGATGTTACCTTCGCATTTAAAAACTTTTTGTTTTCAGTATTACACATAGCGGTTCGTTAATCTGTTGCCTAGCTCTGCTTAAAAATCAAATCCGTTAGTTTGGAATCACCCAGTTCATGTTGTTTGGCATTTTATGATTTGCCAATCACGTGATTATTAGCGACGAAATGAAATCGATTGTGCGGTTTGTGCCCAGACATATGCAAAAGTGCCCAATTTCTTCACCCTTAAATTTTGCTTGAAAAAATGTTAGTGCCAACATTCAGTGAGTGCACTACAAATTTTAATTACCAAAATATGTCGTTCATAAATTATTCTCGCTGATATTCTGTTTTACGGTGCAGATTCTCCCGACATAGAGTGATGCATAATTGTACATATTGGTCTACGATTTAAGAAATACTAGTGCAAACGACTTATGCCCACTAACCTATTTCACAAGGACATGAATGTCTTGAGCTTACCTGTAGTTTGTGTTATAGGCCACTCAGTTCTTTATTCTGGAAGATCTAACAATTTTAAAATTGGATTCTTAATTGTTTGCTTGAAAAAGTGCAAATAACACTTATTTTGAATATTTACGGATAATTCAGATCTTCACAATTTAAAAATTAAATTGTACCTTATTTATAATAATTTTTTATTCACTAAAATTTGAATTTTTCATCACACATGATAATGTTTGACAGACAACTTAAAGTAACGTTTTGTGGCAATTGATATGTTTTGAGAAATGTTCTTTGTAATCATTAATGGTAGGCTTCATTGTACAAAATTAAATTTTTGTGCGGAGCTTTTTCTAATCGATTTTGGATTTCTTGACTAATGTACTTTTGAATGGTCGATTCTATTTAATTTACCTGTGTTTCGATATTTATGAACTATCAAAATAAATTATCCTTAAAAATTAGACAAATATTGATACCTTTGGCTTCATGTTTTAATTAATTTTTGGTAAATTTGTTGGTGTCTGTTGGTAAATTTTGGATAATTTTGAAAAATTCAGCTATTGAATAATTTGGTTATAACTACATTGGTTCGACTAGTGGTTCGAATGCATCTTTCAATCTTATATCTTTTTGTTAATCTTCCTGATGGTCAAGTTATTAGATCCATGCTCTTTACTTTCATGTCCTTGTCAGAATCCCTGAACCCTTTCAAGATTTGAGATTTGATTTGGGTGATTGTGATTAGCATTATAATTGCACTTCTACAGTAAATCCAGTTTGATGAGCTGCAGAACTTTATGGCTCATTGCGCGAGGACATAATCTGACCTATTTATTGGTAATTGTTTAGACATCGCACCTTCTCATTTGTACCAAACGAGCTGAAGCGACTGCTTAGTTTGTAAAGTATTAAAGCCTTTAGTTCATGCATTTGTACATTTTATATTTGGCATAAATTGATATACAGTGCAGGGCCAGGTTGAAAAAAGAGGCTTGTGTAAAATTTACCTAAACTTTTCTGCTTGCAAACTAAAGAAAAATGTCAAGCTTGCTAGAAACCAACTGGACCGACAAGATGACTTAGAAATCCTGTAATATTTAAAGTCAAGTAACCGTAAACCCTTAATTTGACTTTCTTTGTTGGTGGGACCCCTGGGATGGGTGATGATTTTTTTTCACATTAGTCAACTATTGCAGCAGCTACAGCACTGCATCAACAAATTTGAACCCGAATGAACACATTTTGATTGCTTTTCCTCGCAATCTGCATATTTAAAATACTATGTTGTACTGAAATTGATCGCGATAAAGTTCGCTTTTTACTCGATTTAAATTGATTATGTAAAATAAATATTTGCATAACTACGTGCTTTGTGGGAATCATTTCTGCAAAATCTACCAGCATGCTCGAGCGTTAAATGAGAGAAAGAACTGTCAGAAATACTTAATACTGATGCAGTGGGCTTCAGTCAAACAGCAAGTATTTCAGTAATCGAATCGAAAATTATTCCGAACAAAAACCGACCCGTGTTTCATGTAAAGAGGTCGAGCACAAGCCATGGGAATAGTCATTATTATCCAGCTAAGACCCTTGTGCAAAAAGCTAAACTTTTTTTATACCACTAATAACAATGCTTAACTTAATTATTAAGTGTGCACTACCTCATCGCCTTGTTGTCTCGTCAGATGAGACTGGCAGTTTAAATGTCATCGCTGGCTGAACTCGTGTTCTCCCGAGGTCCTTGCAGATGTTTATTACCTTAACTTGCCTTTTTTTAGAGCACTTGCTTCCTCATCAAAAAGTCAGTAATTTTGGTGTGGGGGAGATAAATACTGGGCTCAAATACAACTGCATAAAAAGCTAACTACAGGTTGCTCAACTCTGACCTGTTGTCAGCCCGTAATACGTGTAATAGTTTCCGCTAGCAGTGAGGTTTTCACTCTGAAATTTTCTGTCCAACTCAACCTCTTTTACCTTTTGTACCTGTAGTAGTGGTTGTGGTTTGGAATGAGTGCGCAAATGTGCCCAAAATACCCTGTGCAAAAGATACCCATCTTCAGCTGATTTTTCATTGATTGTACTCCAAGTTCTATAATGACAGTTTGCTTTTTTACTCCTAGGTGAAGCCCACACTTGGCAACCAAACGTATTATTATTTGTAAAAAACGTACTTTCCAGGGGCGGTTCTATGCATTTTTTAAAGGAGGGGTTCGGCTTTTTAGAATAGGGGACCAGCAGCCAAAGTTATTTTTGATAAAAGTATAAAATTATAAATATCCTGCAGGCATTTTCATGTTAGGGTTTCAGGTAAATTTAAAACTTTTAATGGAGAATTTCAATTACAAAACCCCAAATAATGGATTTTAGCCCATTTTTTATATTTTTTTAATGTTTATATTTTGGCGAATGCCATATGTTGGGGAGCTTCAAGAGATGTTCATAACCCCCAACATAACCAATCCAATATTTCTGCCAATGACTTTTTGATAAAGTATTATTTGGCGGAATTTTCTGATGAATTTTAACATTATCAAACACATGAAACCATTTTTAGTTTTATTTTTTTTTAAATTCGCCTATGGCATTCCAGTCATTTTTGAACTTACGAATTCACTATCAGTCTTATGAAATCACTAAAATCTATTTATCATGGATTTTTTAAACATATTCATGTTATTTCTTTTTTATTAATGTTTCTAAAATATTCTCAGAACAATTCACATAAAAGCAATTTTCGAAATGTTTCGCCTATTGCATTCCCTGAACAATTAATATTCCAACCAATTTTTTTTATACAAATGTGGACTAAAATCCACCATTTGTGGTCTAGTTGTCTAAAAATGTTGCCTATGTGTACTATGTGTATTGCTTGCATTTTTTAAAAGTTATAGAAACTCCTCAAAATCCTCGAATTGGTTACAAGTAATAAGTACAGAATATTTACTGGACAAAATTTAAAAATCAATTCGACTTGGAAAAATGTCCTGCCCCTAGAAGCAAAGCAATTGTTTACAAAATTGAAAATCTGTTGGACATGGAGAAATGTGCTGACCCTACAAAACCTGGAAAACTCAAGGAATTTGGTTTTCAGGTCCCTTTTGGGGCTCCTTTGACTTAACAAAGGTGTGAATTCCGATTCTTTTACATCCATTTTGCTAACAATGCATGTAATGAGCATGAAATTGTGAATGGTCCATTACGACTTCTTCATTCAAAAGCTTCACAAATAGTTAAGACATGTCAAAGCCTGCTTTTTTATGCAAAATGTTGTTTACTGATGTTAATGTGCACGTTGCTTGGCAGCCGAATTCCAAATATGAATATTATTTGAAAAAAAGCTGTTCAGCCTGTACCTATTGTCTTCGAAAATTTCCAGCAAAATCGTTCTTAATGGTTCATGTAATTTTAGGCGTCACTTAATGTTCCACGCTTCGCTCACTTTTCCTAAAAGGAAAGAGCGTTAAGTATGATGCGAAGCGGGTGTACGTTTTGTTTTATAGGACCGTATGTTTGCAGTTTGCTTCGTAATTAGGTTATCGAATTCACAAATTCCAAGAAGTGCAACGTTTTGAATTAATAATAGGATCTTCACTCGAAACGACTTATTCAGCTACATGGATGTATCTATAAATAACGCGAGAAGTTGATGCGTGAAATGGCCACTATAACGAGGCTTACGAGTGCAAATCCCAAATGATACACGCCAAATATTTCTACAAACACCGATTCCTTGAAAAACGAAGAAAAGAACGACAAGTACAATAAGACACAACACTCGTAAATATGGATTCAAGATAGCGGTTGCGCCTGTAATGGGCTCTGAAGATCTGAAAGTCATTGCAGGCAATGGGGCTGTTTCCAAAATACATCTCGTAGCTTGCGCTGATACAAATAATATGGATTTCCGAAAAAAATCTGCTTTTTAAACTTACTAATGCAATAATTTTGCTGGATTCTTTACTATGGGTGTTTTTAACTTGGCCTGATGGGACACAAAATCTCCCTTTGCGAGTTTGTATTCATGTGCAGCAATTCCATTTTCATACACACCCGTACCTCTTTATATGTCTTTTCGATATAACGACCTTTTTAATTTATGGCAATTAATGTTTCGTTTTACAGCCAAAAAATTTCGCTAATACGGGCCATAGGTAAATGGAAAACTGTGATACCTGAGGTCACATTTGAAAATTTTGAAAACTAAGTCATATCTTATCACAATAAGTAGTTGAGGATGGCCCTGTTTTAAAGTAAGCAAAACATGACAAAACAGAATTTTGATCAGTTTTTTAAACGAGGACCATCCGCAACTGCGGATATACAGTAGTTATGTATGTCATGCAAATCTTCCGACTCTGATTAGAACTATTCTTCAAGGTTGTAATTTGTTTATTACATGTACATGTACATTGTATACAGTACTTGTACATGTATTTTTAAAACATGTAAAGGAAATTCAGTGATGCAAGTATATTGATTTAATTTTTTTTCGTGTAATTCGAACGGATCCTGCTGAATTAACATGGGTTCGTATGCTAAAACATTGTTCGTTATACAGCATGATTTACGTCATACCTTCCAAGAACCTATCTAGGCCGTAAAGTGAGGTATGGGTATGATGGGAAATGTATGTCGAATTTTCAAATATATTTTTGTCCTTTCGGTACTGTTTTTATAAATTTACTTTTTTACTAAATGTACTGTATTTACTAAATTTACATTTAAAAATCAGCTTTTCATATTTACTAATGCAATACGTTTGCTGGATTCTTTACTGCGAATGTTTTTATCTTGTCATGATGCCATCTGCGTGCGCGGAAGCGGCAGCGTGCCTTCGCAAGATTGTATTCATGCGCGGTAATTCCATTTTCGGATAATGGGAAAATGCTTTTTAAATATTCAAATATATTGCGTTTCTTCTGTACTTCGTTTCCAGTTCGTATTTCGGTTGACAACCATCCTCTTGGGAATAGGCTCGTCACCGAGCCGCGGTAAATTTCTTTTTTTTTCTTTTCAAAACAATGATTTGTTTAATTCGCCAGTTATTATTAGCATAGAAAAGTGCAATTCCACCGCAGTCCTTTATGCTCTTTATGAGCCTAATAACTTTCCTAAACAACTAAGTTATGCCTTCTAATTGTATTTACATGACAGTAAACAAGTCGCGCTTACGCTAGCTCGGTGTGTACCGAGAAGCACAAGGGTAATTATGCAAAATATAAATTGTGGAAGTTTCCTTTTTTCCACTTTGGTCGCCATGTTTATGAGCTTTGCATGCCAGAATTATTCATGAAATAGAAACTACAACTAAACTACGAGAGTAACATTGAAACTGTTTCAGTTCTTTAAAGTTTATATATCAAAACTTTTGTGTCTCAAATGTTCCTCCTCACCAGGATTCAATTCTTTTGGACCCTAAGGTCATGAACGACCTAAAGGCACAGTAAAATCGCTAAAAATGATAAGAGAAATATGCGAATTTCAAGTACGATCACAGTACGTAGTTTCCTTCATGTAGAAAATTTGTATTTTTATTTTATAGTCCTACTGTGAGTATTTGTATTTTGGTTTATTTGAAATTAGTTGTCCTTGGGGAGCTCTTAAAATATCAGGAGAACTGACATATATACATTTAATCTATAGATAACAGTTTTTCAAAGTTTATCTCACAGAAAGTTTGTCTCAACTTTATTCTCCCCATCAGGATTCTTTTTCTAAAAATTATTTGAGAAATATGCTAATTTCAAGTAGATCACAGTACGTTGTTTGCTAAGGTTCCCACAGACCTGAAAAATATGGAAAATACAAGAAAATGGAAAAAGCCTGGAGGAGTCAGGGAAAACGGATTTACTTTGAAAAAGTCACGGTAATTCAGTAAATCAGCAAATTTTACTTAGCTGGTTAACCACAAAAACCAACTTGATTAACACAATTGGTTAACACAAAATCAAGCAATTCTGGGGAATATATTAATAAGTAAATTGTCAATTAAAACAACTGAGCTATATTTGCTATTTCCTAATGAAAATGTGTTTTCTATCGCCTGGAGGAACCCTATTCCTTCATATAGCAAATTGTATTTTATTTAAAATACTATTTTTACACTTTCACTGGTCAGGTTGGTCAGGCAATTTTATAATAAAATGCAAGTGTAGCTTTAATTACTTTAGAAGCTTTGAGTACTTTAATCATAAAACCAGCTACATTACATCGATAGATTTTAAACAACAATAATTTGTTTTTGGAGATAAATTGCGCACTTTAATAATGATGGAAAAACTACTTTTCTACACTTTTGTCATTGGGTGAACAGGCTGCCCCATATGGTGGCAATCACCAATAGCTTTGGAGTCTGGCGTGTTTGCTTGCTCGCTAGGGGCGACTTTATAGCGCCACCTGTTGGCACAGGAAGTGCTCGGAAAACTGTTATCTGTTTGTCGCAATTATGCGCTGCTGGTTTAGCGGGAATTTTGTCTAATGTGTTTGAAATGGCCGTGTTGGTTCGATTCCAGGACCAGCCCCCCAAGTGCATTTCCAGAGAAATTCTCCAATTTCCATTAGCCTTAAATACATTTTTGCACCCCTCCCCCTGGCGGGGTTTGCGTGCTTTGTGGGGCGTGAACACTCCGTCTGGAGTGGTTTCTTTAAATTCCATTTCCCTCAACTTTCTTGCAGGAAGACCCACCTCAGCCCTAGAAGGCAATATCTTGAATTCAATCTCTTTTCTATTAGGCCCAGACAATTCCTGGATTCGTGGCCATTATCCTCAACAGGTGGAAAGTGAAGTTTTTTTTCCTTCTGTTTCCTATCTTTTTCCATTTTAACTAATTCCAGATAGTGCTTTTTGTCAGGCTGACTTTTTGCCTAGGTGTGGGTTTGGTATAACCTCTTGTTTGGCATGGATTTGAGCGCCCCCTATAGGTCTATTTTTTCAAAGAGCCATGTGTTGGCTCCCGTACATCAAGATTGAGTGATCATATTGGCTGTCATTAAACATCAGATCAGAATTTATAACTATTTATCTCACCAGGTTTTGAACAACAACTTGATTGGAATGTTAATCAGTTCTGGTCCTAGTGTCAGGAAATCATGTCACTGTTATGATATTACTTATATAGGGTACCCCCAGAGATGACATTTTCAACCTCCCTGACTTTTCCAGGTTTTAAAACCAAATTTCCATGACCACCCTGGCCATTGAAAATACAAAAATATGGCATGCCAATGTCTGGAATGATATATTTATTGCTTATTAGGTATAAAAACAGGAAACACATTGAAACATCAAATTTAGATTAGTTTTCTTAATTAACTTTACAGCATTGCTTGTCATCTGTTGATTTCTTCTGCTAACCGATAACTAGCCGATAACGTTTTAGAAGTAAATCAATTTTTCCTGACTTTTCCAGGTTTTTCCGGTCTGGGGGACCCTGTTATACTTGTGTACAGGTCTGATGGACAAACCGCAATATTTCTTGAACAAAATCGTTTAAAATGAAAAAATTGAAAATTAACAGCAAATACAATGAATTTTTTTCTGTAATGAACATTTTGATTTTTGTTTTCATAACTTTCGTGAAATCCCTTATGGTTTGGGACCGTCCACACAGCATACTTTAGATGCAGAAATTTGAATAGAAAATTTGAAACTTGACAGTAAAACATCGCAAATTTGTTATCTAATGAACGTTTTCATTTTCATTTTTAAAATTGTCAGCTCTTTTATTTTCGTTTCAGTGTTGCATTAATTGCTCGAATAGAGGTTTGTGTTCACTGTACTTGTCAACTCAGCTCATTGAATCTTAAAAGATAAGATATTTCATCACGTTACTTATAAAATTATAATCCGCAAGGGAAAATGTTTTAATTGTGTCAAACGTGTTGGAGCTACCACATTTGCATAATTGCATAATAAATTTAATAATAATTTAAAGTTTCCTTTATGGAGACCTTAGATGAGTATGATTATTGTCAATTTCAACAGATTATCGATTCATTTATTCAATTTCAACAAATACCAACAGTAATAGTGATCTTGTAGTGGGCGCAGTACTGATCGACCTTCCATTCTCATTACTGACAATTATTCGAATTTTTGTAATAACTACTGTCTGTATCGGAATAACCACTGTAACACTGATCGTGTAAACTATAGGGCCGACACTATGTTTTCCTCATTCTCAAGAAACGCATTTTGTTTCGAAATTGCTGGTGGTTTGAGACCGCCCTCCCAGTATGGGTGCAATTTCCGCTGATTTTGCAGTCAAATTCGCTATCCAATTTGGCAGCGATAGCTTTTCTGCATCAGCTTTATATTGGTGGAAATATTTCCAGATTAGAGTCCAGCACTAGAAGTCCAAAATCCGAAAAGCCTTCCATGGCCAGCGGACCAATCAAATAAAATTCGCCAGAAAATGTATTTTTTCTCATAGGGTTCGATGCCTGGCAAACGTTGGCGTGCAGCTTGTAAAGGTTTCGGAATTATCATTGGTCTAAATGGCACGTGGGCGGTTTCTAGGACCAGAAGTGAGGGTCGTATAAGATGGCCATGAGTCAGGGCTAAAAGGATTGGAGGGTGGGGTGAGGCAAGAAGCAAGGGATCAACAGTGTCATTCCAATCAATAAGGGCATCGAGCCACGCTGTTACCACCGTACTCGAGCTCGTAGACATGTCAACGTAATGGGTAGTTAAGGCCCATGGAAAAATTGGTGCAGCCAACAGAGGCACTAACTCACATTAAGAATCCTATATTGTTTTTCAAAGCAAACAAAAGGCAAATGGCGACCGTGCCTAATGTTTTTCAATGCGGCTCCACGGAAAATCCATTAGGCACGAGGCATTCTAGGAACACGTTTTCGACGAAATTTGACATATGCTTAACATCGGAGAATCTAATCTCCGAATTCTTCAGCCAACTCTGCAGGAGGCAATTTGGGAAGATTAGTTGGTGCAAAACAAGATGGAGTGAAAGGGGCCTTGCTTTCAGATCCAGCCACCAGGGTGCCAATCACAAGTTTTCTGCCTTTAATAAACTTTGGTTGCCATTAGTTATGCCTGCTAACTGCCAGTGCACCAAGGACATCAATTTCATGTTAATTATGGCGACTTTCGAAAAACACCAAATTGAAACATGCATTGGAGTCCATTTTATCGCACTAATGAGCAGTTCTTGGATGAAAAACTGCTTGGACGCCATGTTGTTGGAGTTTGGTTTTTCTTGGAAGATGGCAAATTGGCTCAGACACCATTTTGTTGGATGACTTTTTCTGCTTGCATAAGGGCAAATTATGTCACTTCATCCATGTGAAATACCAGTCGTATATAGAATACAGCAGCTATAACAGAGACAGTGGGGGAGTCGGCTTCTTCTAACCGCTTGTAGGCTATCAGAGATTGCCTGGTGGTTAGGGGCAGCTAAAGCAAAAAGTTAAGTTAGTTTAGGTTAAGTTAAAAACAAAAGAAGAAAAGGAACAGAAAACAACTATAATGCAAACAAAATATATGTAACATAAAAAGGATAAATTGCGATAGCTATTCGACAGGTGTCATTCTTGTATACTAAGGGAGCAAATCTGTCCATTGGCACCGATGGTGTTAGTTAAAATCCAACATATGCAATTTAATATTTTTTACAAATCTACCGTTTTGAATCATTATTACTGATCCTGTTGTTAAGGAAAATGCAATGCACTCTTAAAATCCAGCATTTCTGCTGTAAATTTTCACATTTTTCAAAACATTTCGTCTAAGGCGTTCCATTAATTTATCATAGCAGATATATTACCAAAAAATTTTTATAGATTGCATATCGCAACTCATCATTATGATTTGTCCCAATCCATCATTTCTGGTGTGTGTTACAACCCATCATTTGCACAAATGTTTCAAAAAATGTCGCCTGTGGGGTTCAAGTCATTATTAAAACATATTTTATAGAATTGTATGTCACAACTCATCATGATGTGTCTCAATCTATCATTTCTGATATGTGTCACACCCTATCATTTGTGATAATGCGTGACACAGCTCTTGATATTTGATGATGTGTGCCAGACTAACATTTGTGTCTATGTGTCACAATTCACCCTTTGTGATGATATGTAGTTTTGGAAGAAATTGCGCCCATGGCATTCTCTCCTTACTATACCATCTCTCCAACACTTGTTAGTGTGATCAAACTAAGTGCCATAGGATTAACAGTAGGGCAACACCTTTCAGTGTAACACCCCGTTAACTCCAACACTTCTGGAATGCACCATAGGCGTCCGACTTAGAGAAGTTTCACTCATTTTTTTAAATTCCTTTGAATCAGTGTAAAATCGGTGTAAAAAAAGTGAATCCTGTAAAACAACTGGATTTAAAATTTCATGATTCTTACCCAAATTCTCAAACAAATTTCCCTGCCATGCCCTGACAAACCCATCAAATTTCCCTGACATAAAAGTAAATTTTGTCGATTTCAAAATTTTTTAAAATCATTACCTACTTCGATATTGTTACAGCTGTACAAATGTCTTGAAAATTCCATTTTTAGTATGCTCAATTTAAACGTTGTTTCTTTTTTTGCAAGTCCATTAACTCTTGTGCAATTGCATCTTCGCCAAATGGGCAACTCATAAATTCCCCAACCCCCAAATGCAGCTCAGGTCAGTATTTCTATAATAAATTTCCCTGACTTTCCCTGACTTTAGCAAAACTGCCAATTTTCCCTGACTTTCCCTGACAATTTTTCTCTTCCCTGACATTCCCTGACTTACCAGGTGAGTACGAATCCTGTATTTATTTCCAACTTTCTTGTTAATCTTACTAGTTCATATCTAGTGTATGTTGTTTGCAATCCTCCGATTCCTCGTCCTGCCAGATCCACCACCATCTTGTCCACCTGAAGGCAACTGCATTCCGGTCCGGAAATAGCCGAATGACCGGAAGTTGAATCTAGTTCAGTCGCAGACCGAGGAGCCAGCTACATGTATGAATTCTTAAGCCCGTCTCGAATTCATTGATTCCGTTGCCCTTGACACGAGTAAGCCCCAGGATTTTGTCTTGCTCTGCCAGAAATCAATAATCAACACCTGTCCAATCTTACTTAATCCTCGATCACCAACGCTTTCCAGAAACTGTCGATAAAAGGGGTTTTGGGCGTTTGATTCGCCATTTCATTAGCCCTTGAGCGCCATTCTGTCGCAGCGCCGTAGCTTCCCATTATCGCTTCCTGCAATAAGCCTCGCTGTTTAATATTTAAATTTCGTCTTATTTCGTTTCTCAAGCTGAGAGTTAGTTTCATTACATTATCGGTCTGATGAGAGTTCGGAGAAGTGACGAGCTCTGTGATTGGTGTCACCATTATTTTTTTTTCAATTCACTCGTGTGGAAAGATTACCGCGAAGTCCTTTTTTCCGAATAATCTAATCTAAATGTGCTTTAATTTAAGTTTGTTTTTCTACCACCCGTCAGACTCAGAGGCTCGAATTACCCTTTCGGAGATGTGCCCCAGCGGGAAAAGCTGCGACTTACCAACTGCCTTAATTCGCAGTTTTATAAAACAAACACTGAAGTTTTACGCCCCCGTTTTGTGGACCTGCTGCACATGTAGTTTTACTTCTTTCGTCAGGCTTGTCCACACCTAGGATTTGTTTCCTAGAAGCAAGTTTCCGGAAACAGAATCCTCAAAAGGTTTCCACATCTTGACATGAACACATTTTTTAAGAACATCTTGTAAGCTCTGTCCACACCTAGGAAACGTTTCCTGGAAACAGGTTTCCGGAATCAGAATCCTCAAAAGGTTTCCGCATCTCTGGCATGGAAACATTTCAAAAAATCAGTTAAGCCTTGTCCACACCTAGGAAACGTTTCCTAGAAACAGGTTTCTGGAAACAGAATCCTCAAAAGGTTTCCACATTTCTAGCATTGAAATATGTTTGAGAAAACATGTGAGACCTTTTTCCTGTAACATGTTTCCTTATTGAAATGTGGAAACATTTTTAGAAAATCTGTCTAAAATTCACAAATTTGTGCGCGAAACTCAAAATCGAACGTCCCAGAAATCTAATTCATGGTTTTTATTAGAAATTAAAGATTATAGAGCCGTTTTACTACTTAATTGTCTACGTGTACTACTGACCTGACACATACTATACCGTATAGTATTAAGCTTATAGAAAATATGTAACTATAGTTACATGTATATAGAAAAATGTTAGGACAGTAGCCTAATATAAAGAGGATGTTGCTATAGTAACACTTTGTATAAAGCTTTTTTGATGTAGTTTTACTGAAGTTTTTCGGGTCATGTTGATGAGGTTGAAAACGTCCACCAGAGGACAGTGTGAAAGGTCCACTCTAGGGCTCTAGTCCCACGACCTTGCACCTACTATCACCAGTAGTAATAAGCTTATAGCAGATATGTTGCTATAGTTATAAAACAAAAACCTTACGGCAGTAGCCTAATATAGAACATGTGTTGCTGTAGTAACATAACTCGTTTTCTGTACAGATTTCTTGACGTAATTTGAAAATTGGATAGTTTCTGAGAAAGTAGGTGTGGCAGACACACAGAAATTTGCCAATTATGTAAATGGATTCAACATGTGTTTAGGCAGCTCAATTTTACTCTAGAGATACCCCACTAATACCCGTAAGTACATGTATTTTTGGGCCAATTCCTAAAATACTGCTGACAAATTACCGTCAGCATGATGGCGCTGGCACTCCCGGAAGTGAGCTGCATCCCAACCAAAACGAAACCAAATCCCAACCGACAGCAACGCAGTGACGCAAGGGCACCCCAGCGCCATGGTGGCGAGTTCTCAACCGTTCCAAGATGCGATAAACATCTCAACTTTAGCACGGCTATGAAATGCACGGCGCTATGCTCTACGGGGATTTTAATAATTTAAATCCGCAACATTATGGGATGAAAAAACGCCTCGTTTCTTGGAGAATCCCCGCAGAAAAACGCGGTTCGCCACCCCCTCTCTACGAAACTCTTCAAATATTATTAAAAGATTGCACGGTCTTGTTATTTCTTAGAAAGCATTTACTAGGCCCTCTCGTAAGCTGTTTCCAGGAAAAAAAGATCAATAGACACGCATCCATAGGACGCTAAGACCCAGACCGAACAATGCCAAGCATGGGGCTCAGACTTGTACTTCCATCAAGTAAATAAAAAAAAAGTATTTTTATCCATTAAGTCGGGCTCGCAAATTCTAATCCGACCATAATTTGATTCCTAACTCGAAATCCTTCATTAAATTTGGATCCAGCTGACAAGTGCAGCAGTGCACACATGGCGCTGCGACTGTTGGCTGCAAACAAATCATTCAATGACCATGTTATGCAAGTCGAGCAAAGGGTGCTGGGGCTCTTTGGGCCATGCAATCCTTGGAAAATAAGGCAGTCATATAAATTTTGAGGTTGGAAAAAGTCGAAGAAAGTTGGGGTTCTTGTTAGTGAACATAGAAAGTTAACAAAGAATGGGTTTGCCAATTAATGCCCATAGTGTTCCATTAGTTCCAAAATGGTCCGCAGCATTTGAACTGCCAAGTATTCCTTGGAGAATTTTGATTTGCACTGTGCAACCTTTCATTTCATATAACGTTTCTTTAAAAAAACATTTTTTGCGATATAGAAGTCATAACAATTTGGGTCAGAATCCTTGGATTTTAATTTTTGGATTTTTTTTACTTTACGTACAAATTATTTTGCAAAATCTTAGCAAAATGGTGATTTTTTTTCTAAAATTTATTTAAAACTAGTTTTCATTTCTCATTTTTGCAAAAATTGTTGGAAGGGATAATGTTTTTTCAAACTTTGTTGGAATAATCTAGGATTTTGGTGACTGGTCATGGAAGTAAAAATTGTTATGAATATGAGAGAAAACTGTATAAAATATATGTGAAAATAGACGTTCTTGGCCCTCTTTTGCCAAAAATTGTTTCGTGTTATTTAATCAAGATAACGCAAATTTTTTAAAGGAAACGTTCTCACACCAACTTTTATATGAATTCTAGAAAAAATTTCGCCTCATTTTGCTAAGATTTTTCAAAATAAATTTTACGTAAAGCACAAAAAATACAAAAGTCAAAATCTAAGGATTTTGATCCAAAAATTGTATGAAATCTATATCACAAAAACGTTTATTTAAAGAAACGTTACCCGAAATACAGATTGTGGAGATTTTAAGTGTGGTTTCATCAAGGATAGTGATGATTTAATAAAATCCATATAACCAAAATGGTCTTAGTCTCATGTTCGCAAAAAAATTGTGGTGACCAATCCATTGCAGTGAACTGAATCTTTTTTAAGAATTTGTAAGAAATCATACTTGTCAGGGGAAACGTTTTTTGAAAACGATCATAAATGGTGGATTTTAGCACAAATTTCTAAACAAATTAGTGGTGATTTTAATCTTATTAGTTAAGAAAACGTCATTGGAATATATTTAAAAAAAGCTGCCAGAAATTATGGATTTTGTGCATTTTTTAAGCATATCTTTGGAAATGTTTGCACTGTAGCGAAAGGAAAACTTTTGATTTTTTTTAAAAAAAACAGGATCAAAACTAAAACTCTTGGAAAATTGTGGGTAAAGCCAGAAACATTTTCATGTATTAACTTCGAATTTATTCTGCAGGGCAACCATAAGTTATTCACCACATTCGAATTTATTGAGGCCTGTAATAGTGCAAGGGTGGCATGATTGCACCAAGTCATATGTGAAGTGGTGAATAAATCATGGACACTCTGTCTGTTACATTTTACCAAGAAAAGGATATTTATCCCAGCAGCCAATGCGAGCCAGTATTCAGTCTGGAGCAAAGTGCGACAAATACGAACACTGTATATGGTTGGGGATGTTTTCGAAAGTATAAAAAACATGAACGAAAGTTCGTTTTTAGTTTGTCCCTGTTGCAAGTATGGCTTAGTTGTATGCACAACGTTTAAGAGAAACATATTAAACCATGCATGTATTATGAAAAGTTTCCGGTTTCTCTGGTTATGTCCGTATCCAAAGTTCAATAAATTGTTGCTATAAAAATAAACCTGGTCAAAGGTTATGTTCATTTTTATAAAGATGTTTAATTTTAGCATCGATTTTGTATGTACACCCATTTTCATCATATTATGTCATTAGGTTTTGAAACTTATGTCGTAAAAATAGATTTGTCGACCTTCAAAACTTATAAAATAATACAATAAAATATTATTGCATCACTTTAGGTCAGGGGAAGTTCATAAAGGACATCCGTGATATTTATGGTTAAGGAAAGGGGTCCTGGAATTGTGTCTGTGTTTAGGTAAATAATATTTTTGAATTCTATCATAAAGTATTACGTTGCTATTGGGATATCATTGAAAACGTTTACAGGAAAACCGAGGAAATGTTTAAATGAAGCCAATTTCTTAATCAAATTTCTCGACAATTCAGTTTTTTTAAATATGTCACTGGGGAAATGATTCCAAACGACTGTTATTCCACGTCCCATTTTGGGCTATTTCCTTCTTTATTTTTTATCACTTGGAAAAACATTTTTATTGCAACAACAGCTGCAGGCGAAAAGAGTTATTCTCAGTCAGTTAAATAAATTTGACAAATACATGTACAGCGTAGTGTATATTCAATTGTTTTACAACTGCAAGCATTTGTTTTATCATCTCTCAGGTTAGGCCAGGCATAAAGCAAATACCTGAAATTGTAATAACTTTGAAAGTGGCAAAATGAAATTTTATCTCGAAGAGATCTCTTTTTAAGGGAATGAAAAGGGAAATGTCACTATTTGGTACAGAATATATATATGCTATTAAAAATACATGTATGCAAAGGCATGAATCTTCTAAAATTCATTCCATATGCAAGAACTGCGTTTCATTTATGGTTTCCTTCACCTTCTTCATTTGAATACCTTTCAAGATTAATAATGAATAGTGATTTAATCTTAGAACCCTCAATAGTTACAGGCAATAAGGCTATTTCATAATATGAAGAATCCTAGGTGAAATTGAGCACTCGTATTATAATATTACAGGCATACCAACTCCTCCGTCAGGTTCGGTTCCAGGGGGGTGACGTACAACGAAATCAACGTAAAGCGAAGCGTCGCTTTTTTGCAGTGTTTTCATGTACATGTACTTGTAGGGGCCTATGTTCAAGTTGACTAGTTAGAGTTTTCACTTTTTTCTACCATTTTAGGCACCACATTGTGAGAATAAACCGTTTCTAATTCATAAAATCACTGAAGACGGAGTTTGCTATTAAAGTGACTCATAAATAAATGAAAACAAGTCGAAAAACAAGTAGCGTCATGTCGCGCAACTGACGTGCACGTATATTCGTTGTATGATGGTAATTTGAGACTGACTTAAGGACGTAACTAAAGGGGGGGGGGGACAGGGGGGTTGAGGACCTACAATGTCGTGACCGAGAGGACAGATGTCAACTGAAATTGTATTCTTCATGAAAGGTTGAAGCCACAGAGGCGTAATGGAGATTGTTCACTAATTTATACTATTGAGACAGAGGGCTCCTAGATACTGTATCTTTGCCCACAACATGTACAGTAAGTACAATTTTCATATTCAGGCTAGCAAGTGTCACTATGTTTTTTGGGAAACACACATGTAACGTCCTATATTTTTTTCCTGAAAACTGCTGTTGCAAAGTGAAATATGGCACGCACTAGCTAAAATTCATGACTTGAGATCTGGTTTTTCTAAAAATTTGCCTAAATTACGGGTAAATTTGTCACTTCTGGTCTGGTATTACTAAATATGTATTACTAAATATTTTTTATTGATACATGCATGCTAAATCCATCATTGAAGTTTTAACATTTTTTATGGTAAAATCTTCAAATATCTTATATTTTTCTTTAAAAAAATATCCACATTGTTCCTGTATTTTTCTTTTATCCTATATTTCCTATATTTTCCCAAAACACGATGTAAAAAGGACCAATACAATGGGGATTTTTTGGAATAAATATACCTCTTTCTAACAAAAAGTAGCATATGACCTGCCAGAACACGATGCAAAGAGGAACATTACAATGGATATTTTTTGGAATAAAGATACCATTTTTCTAAAAACAAAATATAAAAATGGCAATGGTCCCTTCTTGAAATATGTCCTAGTTACAGCAATGACGAAGCGTTGGAAGAAATATAGAAGTTGGCAGAAACTGTAAATATTCTTCAGCAGTTAGCTTTTATAAAATCAAAGCTGTAAAAGAAATTTTTGGGCACCATGTATAACGAGATTTAGGTTCCATAAAAATATAACATTATACATGTATGATGTTTGAAAATACCGTAGTACTTAGGGCGTTTAACTTTGTTTTATACTGAAGACAAACCAAAGCTAAAACGCGATAATTAACAACTGGTTTTCCATTATCGAGTGGGAAACACATAGCCATTACCTAGTTTCTAAAACTGAATTTTTTAGTTCGATGTGTCTTCAGTACAGTGGACTCCGCTTAATGGGATCGCGGATAATGTATATTAATGTTATCATTCGTTTATTGTTATCGAAATCGCCAAGTCCCGAACGCTCGTATACAAATACACAGTGAAATCATCGGTTAGTATAATCAACAATTCGCTTATTGTTATCATTTTCCCTCATGTGGGATTCGTAGTACTTGAGGAATGATACATTTTGGAAGAAAATGTCTAAAATGATGTACCATCTGCTATGAATTGCGAAAATTTCTAGGAATATTCTTCCAAATTTTCGATATTCATTGACGAAAATATTCCACTAGCAGCCCCAATGTCTAAATCCGGCACTTGCTAGACTACATGTATCTGTGAGTCAAACAGAGCTAACTGATGAAAATGAATTTGATGTTGACCAATGTAAAAGATGCATCTTAGTTGAGAAACGACCAAAAAATGTCGTGATGACAGAAGCACTAATAAATTTACCTTGGTGGACAGCATTGATCAATTGATTTTCAAATAATGTATAAATACGAGAATTTCATTAACAAATTTACACAGACAAATTGTAAGCAAACCAATATAAGTGGTTTTTAGATGCTAATAGCTTTGTAAATTTAAATTATGCGATGTACTTGTACATAAGAATTCAAATTAAGTAACGATCGCCTTTTCCTGTCATTCGGCTATTGCTATCGAAATAGCCGTGGGCCCAATGTGATCCCACTACGCGGAGTCCACTGTATTTCCAACAATCCTGGCCAATTGAAATGTATTTTAAAGACTGACTAACTAAAAAAATGATATACTGCATTTTGCAAGTTTTGCCAAAGTGACATCCATATCAATAATATGGAAGTTCAAGTTCAATTCAATTCAACTCAGTACCCTACAATCAGTAAATGAATACCATGTGGTAGGGGGGTGTAATCCATCAACC
>JAQGAF010002956.1:0-19705 GCA_034687865.1 Kryphioiulus occultus
CAGTTTCGACAAATACTGATCGTGTAAGGGCAATACTGATGTATTGATGTTCGATAATGACGATTATCCGGATTTTCCGAATAGCTGCTGTCGGTATCGAGATATTGACAGTAATACTGATTACTGATCGTGTAGGGGACCCTACACGGGAATTATTACTGTCGGTTTCGACAAATACTGATCGTGTAAGTGCAATACTGATGTATTGATGTTCGATAATGACGATTATCCGGATTTTCGAATAGCTACTGTCGGTATCAAAGATATTGACAGTAATACTGATTACTGACCGTGTAGGGGACCCTACACGGACATTATTACTGTCAGTTTCGACAAATACTGATCGTGTAAGGGCAATACTGATGTATTGATGTTCGATAATGAAGATTATCCGGATTTTCCGAATAGCTACTGTCGGTATCGAGATATTGACAGTAATACTGATTACTGACCGTGTAGGTGACCCCACACGGGAATTATTACTGTCAGTATCGACAAATACTGATCGTGTAAGGGCAATACTGATGTATTGATGTTCGATAATGACAATTATCCGGATTTTCCGAATAGCTGCTGTCGGTATCGAGATATTGACAGTAATACTGATTACTGATCGTGTATGGGACCCTACACGGGAATTATTACTGTCAGTTTCGACAAATACTGATCGTGTAAGGGCAATACTGATGTATTGATGTTCGATAATGACGATTATCCGGATTTTCGGGTAACTTCTGTCAGTATCGAGATATTGACAGTAATACTGACAGTATAAGGAGCGTTCGTCAGTGTCTCTGTCAGTATTGCGCCAGCAGCCATGGAAGACAGACGTGCCGCATATCCTGGATTTCGTCGAAGAAATTCGTATGAGAACACATTTTCCGCTGTTTTTCTCAATCATCGTCGTACTGTTTGCGAGCGAGTATTGAAATTATCGCCTTGTAAGTCTCCAAATAAGCTTTTGTCTTTCAATTTGATCCGTGGTTCTTTAGAATCTCACTCAACGAAGTCCACGATGATACTGAGCTTTTTACTGACAGTCAAATACTGATCATGTAGGGTCGCGAAAATATTGACGTATACTGCCATTTCTACTGATTCTAAAGTGACTGACAGTATTACTAACCGTGAAGGGTCCCCTTGATGTATGCCGAATGTTTCTGCAATGTCCATAATTTGTGCATCTTTTGATCCCTCGTGCTGTGGTTGGACCAGCATGCAGCATATCGACATGTTTAGTAACCTCTAAATGTGGAGTCAGTGGAGATTAAGCCATTGATCAAAATACCTTTTTCGTTTTTTTTAGACATGGACGAGGTGGAGTGCGAAAGGCGGCGTAACGAGTGTCTGTACGACATGGCTGACCTGGAGAGGCAGTTTTCACTGCTGAAAGATCAGTGAGTGGTTTCGTATCCTGTCTGATGTGAATGGCTCCTGACTGGAGAGCTGACCCGATTCTCTCGTTTGCTTTAGGCTCTACAAGGAAAGAATGACTCAAGTGGAGAAAAAACTTCAGGAAGTCCGCATTGGCTGCGCCTCGGAGTACTTACAGCCACTCGAGGAGCTCCAGGAAAACATGAGGATACGATCCGAAGTCGCAGGTGAGATTTGAATTCTGTTCGCAGGTTATTCGGTCAGCCGAAATACAGATTACCACGGTTGATACGCTGTGCAGTTCTGAAACTGAAGTAATTTGCCTTTCTTCCGTTAGGCATTCTACGGGAGTTCAAGCTGGCGAACATCAAGAACAAACACGAGGCCGAAGTGCTGGCAGCACGGCAGAACTTCGACGTGAGTGGAGGCCAGCTGTGATCAAATGAGAAATGGAATTAAGTTGGGTACATGCGAATAAGAAATGTTTCCTTTTAAATACAACAGAGCGAAAAGATAATCGTCAGAGATGTGATGCAGATCGAGTTGGAAGACAAAATCAGGAGGTTGGAAGAAGACAGGAACAGCATTGACATCACGTCAGGTAAATACACCGTACCGTAGCCTGGAGCATCACGGGATTAATATGGGATGTTCTAAAGTTCCGTTTCAATTTTGCCGTGCAGATCTCTGGAATGAGCAGGTCAACCACAAAAAGAATCGCCGGAAAGCTGATCCCACGAATCCAGACAAGAAGCGGAAAGCTGTTACAGTTTCTGATATCCTTTTCGGCTTACTTTTCCGTGATTGGGTTTGGTATTATACCTCATTGTTCTAGTGGTCAAATGAGGTCAGTTGCAAATATCGTAATGAATTTACATAAACGTGCAACCCAGTTAATTTCAAGGATTTGGGCAGTGTTTTTCTATGCAGATTAGTTTTCACAATTTTTTCTCAAAAACTTAGCATTAAATTAAGCTGGTGAAGGAGTTAAATTCAGAGTTAAATTCCTCATGTTATCGTCATGTTATCCTTATGTTACATTATATTTTATACTACGTTTTTTTAAAAACACGCGAATCAATAAAAAATTAACTTACAAGTTATTTAGTAGATCTTACTTGAGTGCACTACTTGACAGAAATATCAGCAATTTATGCTGATAATTTTTTTATTCCCGATTTACTTCGTTCCGATTTGAATTACACTTTCCATGTGTCGTTCTTTTCTCGTCGTAACCATGGCAACGGCTCGTTCGATTTTGGTTCGATCGAATTCGATTTATTGGTTTCCTGGAGATTGTAATTGAAATCTGAACGAAGTAAATCGCGAATAAAAACTTATTTGCAAATATAGACAATATTTCTATCAATCTGATACTAAAATACGTACTGCTGAATAACTGGTAAGATAATTTTTTGATTCTTTTGCGTGTTTTAAAAAACATAGTATAAAGGAAAATTTCTTGCTGTGAGAATCTAACTTCCCCTGCCCCGGGCTATCCGGCTTCACCTTAAGTATATCGAAAAATCGATATTTTCGTGTAATTAACGCAAATTTAAGAAGATCCAAAAGCAAACATCAGTGCACAGAAATCCTAAAATACTTGTCACCATATAGTCAATGAGAGTATACAGTGTACATGTTGCATTGTCAGAGGCAGAATGACTTGCATATACGGTAGGTCTGTAATTGAAAAGTGGTTTATGGGAGGCCCACATTTAGGAAATGTAGATACACTGTAGGTCTGTCTTCGAAAAGCAGCAATTAATGCCAAATTGTCAACTCATTTATAACACACTTTTAGAATTACGATTAATTGAAGAACCTTGAGCTACATGCAGGCGTGTATGTAATGATAATTGTTCAAAGTAACCATGTTTAGATCATTGCAAGTTAAATTGATCCAAAAAATTCGTAGGCCTGTGGATTCATGATACGTGATAACGTATAGCGTATACCGACTATCACGTTTTATCTACGCG
Organism: Kryphioiulus occultus; assembly: GCA_034687865.1. NCBI lineage: Eukaryota > Metazoa > Arthropoda > Diplopoda > Julida > Julidae > Kryphioiulus > Kryphioiulus occultus. Next base: position 3,357 of record JAQGAF010002956.1, read on the forward strand.
CATTTATCTGTGGATGATCCCCATAAATGAAAAATGAACTCGACCAAAAGTAGCTTGTAAACCTTGGGAAAAGCTATTAAGGGGATCCAAAACCCGGAAGAACAATTGAAAGACGTCATCACTGGTACATCGTATACTAATTTACGAATGGAATCATCATTACACATAATTACACATAAGGCGTTCTCATTTCAATGTCAGATCCGATTTGTGCTATCGAAAGCTTCACTGTTGATATTCATGCATCTGATAAAGTTTTATCCAGACTAAAACGTAACAGCCTATAGACTTTGATCAACATAAGTGATAACTATTCATTGAATAAACAGCCCCCTATCATAGACGACGTGGTCCAGCAATACTCGGCTAATTTTCAACCATTTCCTGCTTATTCAACATGAGTACAAAGCCACAGACCCTGAGTGGGAAGGTAGCGGTAATCACAGGTATGAATTTTCTGAAACTTTCTTTGATTTCAATTTCATTTCCAACAATTACTTACCCATGGTCCATATCAAAATTCGCAACTCAATTTCCCTGACTTTCCCTAACCAAATCTGACTAATTTCCCTGACTTTCCCTAACCAAATCTGACTAATTTCCCTGACTTATCAAAGAAAAAATGTCGCATGTAATTAAAATTAACTTTATCTGCAACACTACACTTGACTATATTTTTTGCATTTTTCTGTCAAGAAGACTAACCATATCTTCAATTGAATTTCCCTGACTTTTCCAGGTTTGAGACACTTTTTGCAAAATTTCCAGACAATTTCAAGAAACAATTTTTACAGATTTGATCCAAGCAAATATACGATATTTCCAGATTTCCAGAGGGAAATTTTTGAAAAATTACAAGAAATATTGGATTTTTAGTGCATTAATATTAATAATGATGCGAACACTAGTGATTGAAACCACTAGATCACAAATCCTGCATTTTTGAGGACTTCTTCTTTGTAATATTAAAAAGTAGATCACAAATACAGCTTTTCTAATGCTTTTCTCGAGATACCCGGTACTTACAGTATATGAATCAAAATAGTTGTGGCCCAACAAATTTCCATACATTATGAATTTCCCTGACCACATTTCATTTCCCTGACTTTCCCTGATACTATGAACCCTGTTAACATTGGTTGTGATGGTGATAGGAGGCGGAAGTGGCATTGGGGCAGCCACAGCGGTGCTGTTCACTGAACTAGGGGCAAAAGTCGCTATTTTGGGCACCACAAAATCGAAGCTTGAAAAGACAGTTGCCGAATGCCAGAAGGTGACCGTTGGTCAGCCACAGCCTCTGATGGTCGTTGGCAACATCAAGGACGACGCTGTGCGCCAGAGACTAATCGACGAGACCGTGAAAACCTTTGGAAAATTGGACATTCTGGTGAGAATGAGCATTTTGATTAATTATGTCCAGTAACCTCGATAAAGCAGTATTCCAATATTGACTGTCTTTCAATTTCTTAGGTAAACAACGCAGCCACAGTGAGAGATGGAGGTCTCATGAAGGCGCCTCTGGAAGATTACGATGAAATATTTGACGTGAATGTGAGGCAAGTGCTTTTTTAAAGGCAACACAAATTCAAAAATCGATTTTTTAATATCGCCTGATTTACTGAACAGATCAGTCATCGCATTAACTAAACTGGCAGCGCCTCATCTGATGAAAACTCAAGGCTCAATTGTCAACATTTCCAGCATTGTCAGTAAGAACCCTGTAAGTTTTGTCACTTAAGTCGGGTCAATAATTGATGACAATTACTCGTACATACAGTATATGTCAAATAACAAACAGTTTCTGTTGACAGGCATTCCCCAGTCTCTATTACGGTATGTCGAAGGCGGCTTTGGATCACTTTACCAAACTTGCTGCCCAAGGTTTGTGCGTTTTATAGATAAACCAAAACCTGTAACATTGGACACTGGCAATGCCGTCACGTGACCAGTTTTGGATAACAGAGTGTGATCCCGCCACATAACTTATACATCATCCATGTACACGTTTGCATTCCCTATCATTAAACTAGTTTGGTGTACTTCGGTATTGTCCCTGCTCCAGCATAGGCACTATCAGGAAGTGGACTTCGCCTAACTGCTCGAGGCTGCAATTGCGGTTAGGGGGCAGTTAAATCAGAAATTACATTGTTAGCCTCGGTTATAAGTTAGGTTAACCACAAAAAAATACAAAAATGAAGGAAAAAGAAAATGATAAATTCCGACATCAATGGGGGAATAGTACAAGTTGTATTATCAACTATACCATATATAGTTTATCCATGTAGTCTAAACTACATGTATTTTGGTATGCCATACATTTTGAACATGCTGTATAAATTTTCTTACATACATGTATATGTATATCCAAAATCAACAAATTGTTCATATACACGTATTCTCAAGGTCATCACGCCTAAGTTCCACAAGGGTGTTTAATGTCAATAGGTACATGTATATGTATCTCTATAAATATACTATCGATCTGGTCGTTTTACACTGGTTTCATTTTTTTCATCCAAACAGATCTTGGAAAGCACCAAGTACGAGTCAATTCTGTCAGGTAGGTTAATCATGCAACCATTTCGTCAATAGTTTCCAGATGGTACTTTATAACACCGCGTAGACATTCAGTATAACTGTATTTTTGCTATCGTATAGTCCAGGGATTACTAAAACGAACTTCCCAACAAATATGGGCATAAAAGAAGAAGGACTTGATATGGTATGATCACATCATAAAGGCGATGCCTAGTTAAATTGACCTGTCACTTGCAATCACATATATTAACATTTTTTATTACTGTAGTTCTTCAAAAGCTTAAGTAACATGGCACTGTTGGGACGTGCTGGTGAATCCTCTGAAATGGCAAAAATGATTGCATTCTTAGTCTCAGATGACGCATCCTACATCACTGGATCGGACTTTGTGGTGGATGGCGGATGCTTGGTCAAAGCTAGGCAGTAACAAGAGCTCCAGCAAAGAAGGAATGAAGCAACCATTTCTGTAAAACGTGACCTCGATTGAAAGATTTTCATGTTGCAAAGAAAATATATACTTTAAAGTTGTACATGTACTTGTTATTATTCGATGAATTAATAAAGAACTTTACAAGTACAGTGTAATTGGTTCTGGTCCCAAGATAAACAATTTAAAATAATGTTCGGATTTACAACAATATAATCCTTGCTCCAAATGTGGACAAAATATGTATCATACTGTATATTTCAACCCTACTTTTCTAGTAGACGAGAATGACACCTGTCCTAGTTGTCGGAATTTATCCTTTCTATGTTTTTATCCTATCTAAAAATGACATTTCGTTATTTAACTGCGTCTAACCGCAGGCATTCACTGCCAGCCTACGAATCATTAGGAGATGCCCACTTTCACATTATGCCTATGGCGGAGCAGGGCAGCAGCAGAGCCTGTATTGTAGTACCGGTACAGCCTAATGTCCTAAATGTGGGGGACACATAGTATGTATACACGTTCGCAATTATAGGCGTATACTAACATTATCTATTATGACATTATCTCTAAACTGATGACACAATATTTTAACTGACCGGACGGTCATCACATTAACTCAATGGAACTTGACCTCTACATGTTCACCACATGCACCTCTGTATGTTGTATGTTGACTATACTTGGACTATGGCACGATAGTAATTTTCTCTCTGTGTGTTGACCAGCATGGTCTCAACACGTAAAGGCAGGGATTATTACATTTATTGGCTGCTTGCAAAGCTTATACTGAATACCCCTGAACAGTAACTGTCTCTAAAGAGGTACACGAGTTATTTACAAACTTGGTTATTTAAGAACAACTTCAGTACAAAGGGGGCTTGCTAGTAGAGGAAATTTACTTTTTAATTGGAAACTTAAAAATAAAACATCGCAGAATTGGATTCCAGATTTGTGCTGTTTATTACCACAACAGGTATGATAATTGTCTGGATATGCTTTCTAATCTTACAAAACTGTATCCTATAGTGTTTCTGCATTAAAATTTCAGTACTACTGTACAGTATGTGTAATTTCTGGATACATTTTCAGCAAATTAGCAATACTGGTACTGTATTATGAACGTTTTAATAAGATTATTCATGAATGATTCATGAAAGGTGAATGATTACTGAAAAATGTAAGTCCCTGCAGTACATGCAGTTCACGGAATTAAAATCCTGTGTCAGTAGTACAAGCCTCGTCCCATATGTTGATCACCTCCTTATTTTGACCAGTTTGAGACAGTTCCTTGGGTGGTTAACTTACAGAGGTTCTACTGCATTCATGTTTCCACATGCATATACAGGTATGTGGCTGTAGGAACTAGAAAACGTACATGACATGTACAGTATAGTATACCAGCTGTATTAAACATGTATACATTGTATTTGACGTCTTGAATGACATTTCTCTTCTTGAATTTGGATGACAAGAGTTCAGGTATGTACATTTGTTTGAACTGGAAAAATGCAAGAATGTTTGCATTGTTAGAGATAGTTCCTAAGCTTATATCTCGTTACAATTGGTCAACATTTGCCAAAACCAACTTTAGCCTCCTTTTAGCAGGTGAGTCAACGCCGATAGCATTTTATGTAACCTGAAACATTTACACTGTATAAATAATGCAACGAACGAACGTCTGGTTTCATTTCGCTATTTTTGGTTGCCACAAGAACTTTTGAAAGTATTCTCTATACTTGTTCAACATGAGTGAAAGGGCAATGACACTACGAGGAAAAGTAGCCATAATAACAGGTATGGAAGTTTTGAAATTACATGTGGTTTGATTTCCTGTTGAAATTTCTGTGACTGCGATAGGGGCCGGAAGTGGAATTGGGGCTGCCACTGCGAAGCTTTTCACAGAACTAGGGGCAGACATCGCCATTTTAGGTACCACAAAATCCAAGCTTGAAAACACGATAGCCGAATGTCTGCTGGTCAGTACTGGGCAATCACAGCCTTTAATGTGTGTTGGGAATATCAAGGATGCTAAGGTGCGCCAAAGTCTCATTGACGAGACTCTGAAAACCTTTGGAAAATTGGACATTCTGGTGAGATTACTTTGAAGATGAATAAACTTTTCTTATTTTCTGAACTTGCAATGTCGGTTTTTAACAATCACTTGAAGGTGAACAATGCAGGTACAAAACGTAATGCAACTGTCATGGAGGGGTCTATAGCAGACTACGACGAAGTCATGGATGTTAATTTAAGGTAAGATTCGCAATGCCATTACTACCTATCCCCACAACAGTTTCAATAAATTCAATAAATACACAAAATTTTTTAAACCCCAATAAATTCTCTTAATAGTTTCAATAAATTCCTTTTGGTTTCGTATTCAACATACATGTATGCACACAGTCAATGTGTAAAAAGATCGATAAATACACGAAGATTATTTAGTCACCAATAAATTCTCGTAATATGATTCTAATGATTCTGCATTGAATTGAATTGAAACGACTCCGTACTGTTAGATATATGGTGATCGAGTGTGGTGCCAATAAACAAACCTCAACGTTTTGTTTGGAATTTTTCGTCGATGAAGTGTTTCCGCCTTCCGCCGCTAGAAGGTGCAGAGTTGTAAGATGCCAATTTACAACTCGGCGCCCTCTAGCGGCGAAGGGCAGAAACATTCCACCGAAAATTCACCGAAAATTCGAAAATTAAATGATCGATAAATTCACCAAGTTTTTTTAAACACCAATAAATTCTCTTAATAGTTTAAATAAATTCCTGTTGGTTTCGTATTCAACATATGAACACAAAAGATCGATAAATACACCAAGATTATTTAGACACCAATAAGTCCTCGAAATATGATTCGAATAATTCTACATTGAATTGAACTGAATTGAATCGACTTCATACTGTTAGAGATATGGCGATCGAGTTTGGTTCCATCAAGCAAGCATCTCTCAAAGTTTTGTTTGGAAGTTTTAGGCGGTGAAATGTTTCCGTCTTACGCCGCTAAAAGGCGCTGAGTTGTAAGATGTCAATTTACAACACGGTGCCCTCTAGCGCCGAAGGGCAGAAACATTTCGCCGAAAATTCCTAAGAAACGTTTGAAAATTTGCCAAAAATTACGAAACTGTTGCAATAATTTACAGACACCCTGTACATACCGAAAATTTAGAACTAGTACATTGTTTGTTACATAGATCGGTTATAGTTTTGACCCAATTGGCAGCGCCCCACCTAATTAAAACTAAGGGGACCGTTATAAATATTTCAAGTGTCGCCGCCCAGCGGCAGGTAAGGGCATTACATTTTAACACTAGTTGAGAGTCGAAATATACGATATTAATAACTGGATTCGTTTCTACAGTCAACCGGAAGCCTGTATTACAGCATGTCCAAACTAGCCTTGAATCAATTCACGAAATTTGCAGCACAAGGTATGGTACATGACGTGAGCATGTACGCGCCATTTTGTTGTAAGAAATTTCACTTACTGCGCTTCTCTCAGAACGAGATCACAAATATTCATTTCTTTTACACAGAACTTGGACAGCATCAAGTACGAGTAAACTCTGTGAGGTACATTTATTAGTTGCCTTGTATTGTTATTTTTGGGTTCATCTTATAACTGCTGTTAACATTCTCCATCATCTGTTAGTCCTGGAGTGACAAGAACTGAATTCCCTACAAATTATGGCATTAACCCTTTCCAGCCCAATGATTCCATTTGGAATCACTAACTGTTTCGTTTTTTGAACTTTCCCTGAAGGGGTGGGGCCTTTTCCAGCATAGCAACTGAGAAGCTTACACTATTGGCTACCACAATACACCAATGAAATTTGCCCCAGTTGAAAGGCAGAGCTAGAAGAAGGGAATACGTTTTTGAATTGGGTGTTTTGTAAATGTGCTAAAATTAGCGTGGTTTTGAATTAATTTCTTCAGGTAGGAACATATTTTTTTATTTTAAAAAATGTTTTATGGTCAGATATGCATTTCTAGCCACATCTACAGTTTTTATTACTAGAATTTCATTAAAATTGTTTCAAATTTACGGATTTTCTGAATGATTCCAATTGGCATCATTGGGAATTTGGCAACATTTACGTAGTCATTACGTTCTAATCTATTTTTGCTCTCTGGCTGGAGATTTTGGCTAATATATTGAAATTGAGTTATTTTCGGACTAACTCTTATCAAAATATAAGTAATTAATGCTTTTTATGTTATAAAATATGTTTTAGATATGTGTGAACCTCAGTCATTCAACACACGATCATTTTATGGAATCATAATTCCACGTGCAAATGTGTCTGACGCTGAACTGTCAACAGATGATGAAGAAGACCATATGCTTCCTTTGCATCAAATGACACTGGAGGATGAGCCAGTTTCATCAGAAATTGACATTGGATTGAATGTCGAAGTTGAAGCTGAAGAGGATCCAGACTACATAGACAGTGGAAGTGATGAGGAGCCAGTTCAACCATCAACATCCAAAAATAAGAAAACTGTTCGAAGATGGAGAAAGGCTGATATTTCGACACCACCTGACATAACCTGGACAGGGAAATTTAAACCACCACCAGAAGAGCTGCCCACACCCTACAACTACTTCAAAATGTTCTTTGATGATCGTCTATTGCAACACATTGCAACTGAAACAAATCTTTATTCTGTTCAGAAGACTGGCCACAGCATCAACACAGATAATCAAGAAATTGAGCAGTTCTTGGGTATTCACATCTTGTCAGGAATTTATCATGCTGCAAGTTATCGATTGTACTGGTCAAATGATGTACGCATTGACATAATTGCAAATGTTATGTCTAGAAATCGTTTTGACAAGCTTCGTTCCATGATCCACTTCAACAACAATATGGCACCAGCACCTGAAGATCCACTTTTCAAAGTAAGGCCAGTTATTGAGTGTGAAAGAAAAATTTAAAGAAGTTGATCCAGAGGAGCAAAATAGCATAGATGAAATGATTATTCCCTGCAAAGTGAGAAGCAAGCTCAAGCAATTCATCCGTAACAAGCCTCATCGATGGGGAATAAAAGTATTTCTTCGAGCAGGCACAAGTGGATTTGTGTATGACTTTGAGGTTTATGTTGGAAAAGGTACAGTAACGAAGTCACAACTAGGAATAAGTGGAGATATTGTCTTGAGACTAACTGAAGATTTACCAGATAGATGCAATGCAAAAATTTATGTGGACAACTGGTTTTCATCCTATGATTTGGTTCTCAAGCTAAAGGAAAGAGGCCTTTGGACAGTAGGCACCATCCGAGCTAACCGTGCTGGTGGAGTGGAATTAATTCAAGATGGAGCCATGAAAAAACTGCCAAGAGGCAGTTTTGATTTCAAGAAATCAGCAGATGACATTCTTGTAGTAAAATGGTTTGATAACAAGTGTGTTACACTCATCACATCATTTGCACCAACACATCCCACAACTATGGTATCAAGGTGGTCAACGTCACAAAAAAAACAAATTGATGTTGAACGTCCAGGGACAGTGGCTAATTACAACCAACACATGGGCGGTGTTGATCTTCATGATATGCTAGTGGCACTCTACCGTATCGATTTCAAATCAAAACGTTACTATTTGCGAATTTTTTTTCAGCTGGTCGATACATGCATTGTCAACAGCTGGATTTTGTATCGTAGACATTGCTCCCAGAAAGATATTCCATACATGCCCCTGCTCAAATTTAGATCATCTATTGCAAAAGCACTTCTATCAGCTGGAAAGGATGTTGTACGTAAACGAGGACGACCATCAACACCAAGTCCTACAATAACTTCCTAGCAACTAGGTAGCACGACCTGTGGATGATGAACGCTACGATGGATTTCGACATGACCCCTGTCACACCAAGGAAAAGCAACGGTGCAAGCTTTGTATTGTGAGCTACAGTCGAGTAAAATGTTCCAAATGCAGTGTCCACCTCTGTTTCAATCAAAACAAGAACTGCTTCAACATGTTTCATAGGAAATAATGTTCAATATAATCAATAAATAGTTCATCAGCCAAAACAATAGATGACTACAACATAATCAACACTTTGTATAAACGTTTTAATGTATCCTTTTGAATAAAATAACAATTTTATCTAGTGCTTAACTTTTTTAAATGACAAAAAAATGTTGCGTTGTTCCCGATGATTCCAATTGGAATCATTAATTTTTTTTATTGGAAATTTAATACAAAACATATTTTGTATTATAAACCACATATTCTAAGCCCAAAAACATATTTTCACTGCAAGGACAATTTTTGTTTAAGAGCAAAAAAAATTGGGTTTGAAAGGGTTAAGCAAGAGGATCTTCCAAAGGTGGGTATTAGCAGAAGCAATACATGTACAGGGTGATCATAAAATTATCTCCTCATTACAAAAATTAATTTAAAAGAAACTGTTAAGAGTTACAAGGACTACATTTTGGAAAAAGGTAACACTTATAAAGCTTTTTTATTTTATGTAATTACTAAAATCGAAAATGACATTAATACAAAACCTTAAAGATGGCCACTGGTATCCAATGTCAGGAAAGGTCTTTTCAAATTGCGCATAATTAACATTAATGATTTTACACCATGGTACACAACACCACAAATGGATAATAATATAAACGACAACACATGCTAAATATTAAAATATAACATTTGGACCTTATCATATAACTCGAACAGTTTTTAAGAATTAATTTCTGTAGAGTTAGCGTTTTATGTCACCCTGTACTATTAAAAAACGTGTATCTGCTTACGAAGAACTCAAATTGTCTACATTTCACGAGTGCAATATCATAAATTTTGATAGTGTCGATGATACAAGGTGACTACTAATTTCTGAAAACGAAATTCCTTGAGTTTACCAGGTTTTCCAGGATCAAATTTTATGATTGCCACAATTCCAATGAAAACAATATAGGTATAGTACTAATAATAAGAGGACGTCATAGAGGAAATTTTTTGAATAACTACATCTCAAATGATAAGATTTACTCAACATTACCAAACAAACATATCCCAATGATGGATTTTACAAACGTTTCTTTGAAAAACTACAAGAAATAATGGATTTTAGGTATATTTTCCTTGATTTTTTTAAAAATAATAACAATGATGAGATTAATTGATGGGGGATTTTGTTTTATAAAAACTACATCACCAATAATGAAGTTCAAGATTATTTTGAAAAGTTAAGAAATATTAATATTGACATAAATTAACTCCATAGGCGAAACTTGAATAAAAATTATTGGTAAAATCGGATTTTAAGTGTCATCTCTATAAACCATTTTTCCAGAAATATTAATAACAAAGCTAACCGTGTTGGCAATTTTAATATTTTTCAAACTACATGTAAATCACTAATAATTAATAAAGTAAGATTAATTTAGAAGCGCCGCAGGCAACATTTTTAGAAAAACTTAAAATGATTATCCAGAAATGATTATCAGACAATCATCTTTGCACTGATTTATCAGAAGAATAACGAACATACACAAAATGTATTATTGATACTGAAAAATTCCAGATTACAATTCAAAATTCCCTGAGTTTTCCAGGTTTACCAGGTTGGTAGTCACCATGTGATAATCCATTTTTGAAAAATATTTATAACATTGCTAATGCTTTTTTTAGTTTTACGACGGTCTGGGCAAAATGCAAGTTTTGGGTCGTGCAGGGGAAGCTTCAGAGATCGCCAACACGATAGCCTATCTGGCTTCTGATGGCGCCTCCTTCATTACAGGAGCAGACATTGTAGTTGATGGAGGACTTCTTGTATTGCCAGCTGTATCACCTTCATCTATGAAGAATTAACTGACGATGTTAATTAAATCTTGCTTTTGGCAGACAAAAAGTTGCTTACAAGTAAATCAATCCAACTTCTTTAGTCAAACTCGACAAACCACATTTGGTCAAGTTCACAGTAGGTTCTTGGAATCTTGGGTGTGGCCGCTGATGGACATTTTCACACCATTGTTTCGCATTTTTTCAGCTGTAGTCGAGATCAGCAGGCTTTTTAATTAAATTAAATTTAAAAATAAATCTGCAGGTTTTGTTTTTCACTTTCTTGTTAGCAACGCGTTTTTGGACATGACAGAACTGCTGTTTAATGAAACCACAAATTTTAGCCTCAAAATATCTTTGCAAAACTGGATATTCACTGCTATCTACACTGTACTTGGCATTTTGTGTAAAACTGCCATGTGAACCATGAGAGAACTACTGTTTTATGAAACGGCAAATTTTGTCTCAAATTACCTTCGCAAAACTGGACATTCTTTGCATTCCATTTGGGATTCAGTGTACAACTGTCACGTGTTTTATGAAACCGCACATTTTAGCCTCAAAATTCCTTCGCAAAACTAGACATTCTTTGCGATCCATTTCAAATTCAGATTAAAACTGTCATGTGATCTACATGTATAAGTGAACTACTGTGTCATGAAACCGCAAATGCTAAGGTGAGTTTACGCTACGTAACAAAACGTGTTACAGTGTATAATGCAAAGTTATACAACACTGTTTGAAAATAATAAAAAAAATGTTATTGAACATCTTGCAGTATTAATGACACACGTAAGCGAGTGGGTGTTATAAAACAAGTTGTATAATAGTTCAAAACTAATTTGTTTTATTAAAATGGTTTCTAATACACTGTAAATGCACCTTTAGCCTCAAAACTCCTTCGCAAAACTGACATGCTGAGCCATCCATTTGGAATTCAGTGTAACACTCATGTGATTCATGGAATTCATTTGTTTCATGTAATCACGAAATACATGTACATGTAAAGCTTGACGTAATTCCCCACTTGCAGTTATAAATGTGTATCTCCACTGTATATTTGACTATGGACAACCCACAAACAGTACATATATATGTTTATGGATTAAACACCCCTCCTTATTTATATTCAACAGAAAAACCTGTTCAACTGCAGCATTTTTCAAAAGTTGGATGATAGTGGTCGGTCATCTGAAGGTGGTTTTCAATTGTGTCTAACCAGTCTTATGCAGTTAAATCAGTTCAAGTAAGAGGGTCACAAGCTGCATTTTCTAGGACCAGATCAGTTGGAACATTGTCTGCTGAGGACTACAACATGAGTCAAATGCTAAATTTGGAAGGAAAAGTGGCCGTTATCACAGGTATGGAAATTCAGCCACTTTTCATCAATTTCACATCTTGACCAAATCAAGAGTGAAATTTTCTTCGTTTTTTGCTGATGACCCCAGGGGCAGGAAGTGGGATTGGGGCCGCCACTGCCAAACTGTTCACCCAGTTGGGGGCCAGCTTTGTTATTACTGGAACCACCAAATCCAAGCTTGAGCACACATTAAGCGAATGTCAGAGCGTGGGCGTTGGTCAGCCAAAGCCTTTGATGATTGTTGGCAACATCAAAGAGAGCGATGTGCGCAAGAAGATCATCGATGATACCTTGAAAGCGTTTGGAAAGTTGGACACTCTGGTGAGATGTCGCAATAACTAGTACATGCATGGTGACTACGAATCTCTGAAAACGAAATTCCAGGTTTTCCAGTTTCATATTCTATTTTTTCCAGGTTCAAAAAAATGTATTTTAATGAATAATGTGTGCCAAAAATCTATTAAAACAATATTTAATAACAATACTAAGTTTTTCCAATCAATTTTTCCAAACAAACATATTTGACCACATATTCCAAAGATGGATTTTACGAACATTTCTTTGAAAACCTACCAGAAATATTGTATTTCAGGTATATTTTCTTTCACATTTTTTTTTGAATAATAATAATGAAAGAAATTTTTGAGGAATTTTGTATACCAACTACTGTAGATCACCAATAATGCAGATCTGCACCATTTTGAAAATTTCAGAAATATTAATATTGACAGAAATTGACTCCATAGACGAAAATCGAGTAATAAATTACCATAAATAATGGATTTAGGTGTAATTTCTCGAAAACGTTTTTTGATCTTTTTAAATTAAATCACCACTAATGCATAAAGTTAGATTAATTTAGGAGTGCCGCAGGCAATATTTTTGGATAAACAATCAAAAATGCTGAATGTTATGGGAAGGCTTGAACTGATTATCACGCCAATCATTTTATGTTGACTTCTCAGAATTATATAGAACGGACACAACATACAATTTTGATACTGCAAAATTCCATGTATCAATTCAAAATTCCCTGAGTTTTTCAGGTTATCCAAGTTGAATATAAAATTTCCTGAGGTTTTCAAGATTTTCCAACTTGGTAGTCACCATGTTGTATTTCGATCTTTTGTAAGAAATGTCTGATTCGAATCAATTCTATAAGGTGAACAACGCTGGAATATACAGAAAATCACGCCTGCTAGACGAGGGATCAATAGCGGACTACGATGAGTTATTTGACGTGAATCTGAGGTGATATTACGTTTTGTTTCAGTGGTTGTGCTAGTGCTAATGACATTAGCACAGTAACGTCCAATCACATTTATTTTTACAGATCGCTGATAGTCTTAACTCAACTAGCAGCACCGCATCTTATTAAATCCAAAGGCTCGATTATAAATAATTCCAGCATCACAGGCAAGGGCGTGGTAAGTATAATGTCATTGTACATGTAAAATGCAAGGCAGCATTTGACGATGGGTCCATTTGAAAAGTCGCTTTTGAAATTTTTTTTCCAAAACACTGACTTTATTCCATGGGCTCAACGATGAATAACATTTATTCATTTACACCCTAGCAAAGTTTGCTGTTGTGATTTTTATCATCATGCCTTGAATATCTGCAATTTTTATTGCTTGACTACAGAATGCACCAATCACAGTTCATCATGCTAACAAAAAAACCACATTTTGGGGTTTCAGTCTCTTACAACTGTATTGTTTGTCACCCTTCAAATAGAGAGATTTTATTGCAAACGCAACATTCTGTATCATATTTAGACTTTCGGAAATTTGTACTATGGCATGACGAAAGCAGCCCTTGATCACTTTACAAAGCATGCAGCGAGAGGTAAGTGATTTGGCCTAGGTTGTACCAAGTTCTGACAAATCACAAATCCAAGATTAAACGAACTGATTCGAAACAGTTCAAGATGTTTGTTCGCATCACTGGTGATTACAATTATTATTATAATTATTTTACGAGTGCTTGTGATAACTGAGCCTTACAAGGACATGTGGCATTACAAGACTTCGCATATGTAATTAGTTACACATTAATAGTTCAAGTGTTTAATGGAATGTGCCTATTTTTCCTTCTTCCAAGAGCTTGGACCACACCAAGTAAGGGTCAACTCTGTAAGGTAAGCCCCAAAATACAATTTCTGCTAACTATATGTAATAACATATGTGCTGTCCAGCTTTCTATACATTGCTAGTTTTGTATTTCTCAATTTCTAGTCCAGGATTGATTGAAACCAACATCTTTGGCTATATTGGTGTGAAACCTGATGAAATTCCAAAGGTAAAATACATGTACATGTATAACGAATGTCATATCTGACAATGGCACACATTTATCTTATGAAAGTAGCTAAGGGCTCCTGTCTGGAAAGGTAAAAATATTAAATAGTTTACCAGTTGAGGTAAAATTTTAGGTTTTCAGATAGGACATTTGCAATACAAGACATTGCTTTACAAAACTGTTTGTAACTTATGTTTCAGTTTTTCAACACCTTTGCTAAAATGCACGCTTTGGGTCGTGTGGGTAAAGGCTCTGAAGTTGCACACACCATTGCATTTCTCGCCTCTGATGGGGCATCATTCATTTCTGGAGCAGACATTTTAGTGGACGGAGGAATGCTGGTTAATCCACTCACCCCACCAGAAAATGACGTCGTGTGATGCTGCTTATGTAAACATGTTTAACAGATTTGAAAGATTTGCTAAAATCTCGAAATAATAAAGAGTTTTTCGGAAAAAATTCTGACATTTTTAATAATTCGTGTAATTCGAAGGCACTCGTATGAGAGCATGTGTAATCCCCATATGTGTATTAAATACTGATTGAAATTGATTAACAATACATTAATGATTGTATTTCAATGCCCTGAATATTTTCATCAAAGCGACAACATTTGTATGCAAGTAAGACTTCATTACAAAATCATATAACAGAACACCATGCAATAGTATCCTGGTAGTGTTTGGCATGATTCACCAAAAATTCATCAGATAATTTTAGCATTTAGAGCATTGTATTTTTATACAAACGGAAATGTATTGTTGTGGAAAATTAGCTTCAAGAAAAATGATTGACAGTATAGAGCGATTTTAGAATTTTTTTTTTAATTGGGAGTCAGATTTACGTCAGTGATTTTTATGCTGAAAAATCCTTAGATTACCATTTTAATAGCATTTTCAATGGAAGAAAACATGTTGTAAGTTTCGAGTAATGTACGAATGCTGATCAAAAAGTCTTATTTTCTTGTAATTAATTATTGACACGTCGTAAAACGATCTATTTAAAGGTGACCATATTGTACGCTCGTGCATAACTTTAAAAATCACATTTCCCACTTTTACAACGTTCAAATAATTAATCATTTTAAAAAATTCAAAGGCCTGCATGGTACATGTCACGTTAAGAGTACTCAATTTAACTCTGCCCTATAACGGCATTATAAGCTTAAGCTCGCATAGTCGATTTACCACTTGTCTACTGCTGCATAAGAATATAGTTCCCCTAAATATTTTGCTAGGATTCCTTGTATTGTGAAATAAAGTCTTATTCAATGTAACTATTGAGTTTTTAAGTTATAAATTTATACGTTGCAAAATACACATATAATGATCCAAAATCGCAGGTGCCAACATTCTAATTCGAGCAAGTGCTTTCACAGGGTTCTCACTTAACTTCCCTGACTTTATCAGATAATGTTTTTATTTTATTTTATTAAATTTACCATGTCTTTTTTATTACTTCAAAAATTAAAAATATTAAAATGTTCTTTCTCAAATCAGCAATCTCATTTAACCACACAACTGTGAATAGTATATTCAATTCATCATTTGAGGTTATGGCAATTTAAGGCTGATATTATAGCTGATACGAATATCCCTGACTTTTGCATGGAAATTTGAAATTTCCCAAACTTTTCCAGGTTGTTGTAACTTCACTGACAATTCCAGTTTTTTCAGGTTTTATTATGGTTTTCAATAGAAAATGGATAGATGCACAAGTAAACATGATAATACGTTTCTATACAGTTTCATATTCGTCCTCTTAACACTAATTTCCACAAGTACGCAGCTGATTGCATATCACGATTTATGATTTCATGCGGACAACAGATTGATAACGACAAAAACAACTGTACTTGATTAACTTCATCCTTGACATTAATTATTGCAACGATTGTCTCTGCTGATTGTCTGAA
>JAQGAF010002957.1:0-19703 GCA_034687865.1 Kryphioiulus occultus
TTATAGAGATTTGCAATTTGTGCAAATGTACTGGTCACACTAATACTCGCCAGTATAACTCGTACTGATATCAGTAAGATTTATACTAATATCAACATATATCAGTAAATATGTTCTGATATCACTATGAATTTTACGCTGATCCGTAATAATTTTTCCACCAGGGTAGTAACATAGGCATCGGTAAACAATGAAAGTTTTCTAAAACTAGCTGCGATGATAACTTAGTTCTGAATAGTCTCCCAAAACTGCGTTGTCTCGGGAAGTTGTCGAGCTATTCGTGCCAGAAAAATCTTGTCGATTTTGCATTGTGAAGTCACGAACGCTTTCCGAAATTGCGTTGATAAGTCAGAAAGTTTTCCACGACTACCTTGATAAGTCATGGAAGTTAAATGATATTAAGGGAAGGCTGACAAGGAGGACAAGGAGGACAAGGAGGACAAAGAGGAAATGGACTTAAAGAGCTTTCGATAAGATGAGCATTTGGTGCCCAGAAATGGGGGTTTGACTGCAACGGATAGTGAGTGACCTAGTTGAAATGTCGAACTTCTTCAAACCTTTTTTATCCTTCCTTTTCACATTTTTTCTCACCGATTTCTAAAGAAAACGAAAAAAAAAAAACCGTTTCTCGCCCGATATTGTTGTGTCGGCAGTGAAGCCTGCAAGTCGATGGCAAAAATTTCGTCCTTTTTTCTCCTCCCGCAATTGTTGGCATATCTTAGCTATTGAACATGATTAGAAAAAACCCCTTATTTTGCTCGTCCAAACCTCCAAAAATTTATTCTTCGGCAAATAACAATCCAATTCACTCCGTTTTTACTATAGATTCAGTATAAATAAAAATGATTGAGAATCTCGCGTGAATTCACTTTCGTTCGTATTCCTGTACATCAATTGATATTCTAATCTCGTTTCGCACATTTTGCTGACTCCACAAAGAAGTGTATTTCCGGCGTGGACAAAAATGGGCCGTACAGGGGTGAAGCCAAAAATGCAAATTTCGTCGAGGACAATCTTCCTTCTAAGACACCTACCTTTTTTTGCCAGACACATTTTACTTCGTGTGACAATTTTTGGCGTTGTGACCTCTTTGACAATAATATTTTTGGTGGTAGAAATAAGATTCCCCTGACTCCAATGGACGCCCACATGGAAAAGAAATGCATTTCGAAATACGTGTAGATTGAGACATTAATATATTACGAAATGCATAGGAAAATGTATTTTCCGAATATTCAACAATTTATATTGCGATGCATCTCATAATACATTGTACATTTCAAATGTATTGCAGAATGCATTTCATGATGTATTCAGTGATTTTTCATATGCATTTTTGTATGCATATTAAAATACATTACAGGTGAAATTCCAAAATCCATGTCTATATAATAATTGTAGTTAAGTTGTTCATTACGTGTTCTTAGTAAAATTATTTTTACCAGCAAAATATACTTTTAAATTCAATTGTTAATAACGCAGTTTAATTCATTAGCACACATAATTTCAGTATTTATAAATTATAAAATGCATTATTCAATGTATTTCGTAATGCGTTGTAAGATGCATTTTAAAATACATTACTAAAATACAACGCTGTATGCATTTAGAAATGTATTTGCTGCGAATGTCTTGCCGCAAATACATTTGCAATACATTTACCTATTTGCAATGCATTTCAAAATGCATTTAAAATGAATTTCCTTTTCAGGTGGGTTGCTGCAAAATGTTCTTTAACACTAAACGAATGCAATAAAAAAATGAATACTAATTTCTAGCTGCCAAACTGGTATATATCAGGTTTGGTATTTGAACCAAATGTTTGAAAAATACGAAAAGCTATTTGTCGGTTTTGCATTGCCCTAATTCTCCATATTCATTTCAATGGGTGTAAACGCAGAAAAGGTACCTGCTGTTTAATCGTGAAAATCCGGTTTGTTTACCAACATACTCTAACACGTATTTATGGTAATTTTAAACATTCGCGAGCTTTGTGCTTCGCTGAAAACAAAACAATTTACAAGATGTTTTGTTTTTCATTGTTTCAAATGATTTATTGATCGTATTCGTCTCGCCATAAATGAAACCCAGGCTGAAGGTCTTTGTTAGAGCAATTTAAAGACTTTTCTAACTGGACAAAGTAAGTCTTCGAGAAAATTTTACGCCGAAATTGATATCTCAGAGTTAAGGTATTACCTATTTTTTTCCACATTGTTGAAACAAATCCGATAACGCTCGCGTATTTAGTAAACTAATCATGTTGGCTGTTGTTCCTTATTTTCCTTAATTGTTTCATCGTGCCTGTTATTAACAATGTTTCTGGCCTCGGAAGAGTCCTCAAATTTCATTTTATTGATCCTTTCAAATTCGCAATTGCAGATATTAAAGTACGAGTAAAATGTAAAATTTTAAATAAAGATAATACGGCATGCGTGTAAATGGAAGTTATAACTTGCGTGATAAAAAATGATGTTCCGTAAATTTTAATAAATATGTTCGTTCAAACGCACATGATTGTATTTTTAATGATATTTGAAGTGATGCGCAAATTAGTGAGATTTTTGGGGTTATAATGGTTTGGGCTGCACATTTAAGTTGAAGCACTCAGTATTTTTTTTTTAAAAATGGTGAAAATGAAATTTGTTATGCATTCCCATTAATAATCAAAATAAGGAGAGGAAATTTGTGCTTTTAGTGCGAAATTTCTGCCTTCTGTTGCTTTTACTACGGGGAAGAAAGACCATTAATCAATATCAATAAAGACGGATGAGTTGGCCCACTGGCAGATTTGGATTTACTTTAGCTTGTGGTTTTGGATGTAGTGGTCAGCTTATGAACGGACACTTGCTTAATAGCACGCAAGAACGTAAGCTTATCAGAATTAGGAGCAATTATGAGAAGCGAGGCCATAGTTTTTCATTATGAACTGTAATACCATAAAACAAAATCTCATTCACAAATGGTCAGGCCATTGCATCAACATGAGTAATTTTGCAGTTAAGTTTGAAAATCCTTATGAATAATTTTATCGCAAATTTCATTCTGTATATTTTGTCGTAAATATTTTGTTAACAATTTAATTTAACGATGTACATTATGTTAGCAAAATGAAACTGTTGCAATATTCCAGATGTGCAAATATGAACTTTGTATCTTGTTTAAATAAATATATAATTAAGAGTTGAGATGTATACATTACAATAAACAATGATAATTTTAAAAACGACAACTTTCCACCTTTGCAGTTTGTGTCGATTTTATCAACGTTGTCTGTATACTCCATGTTGCGATATTGATTATTTTTTAAAATTCATTAGATAACAAATATCGTGCACGGCATTATTTTCTCTACATCCAAATGCAATATCACAGTTCTTAGTTTTAGGATTTTTAAATTTTTGATTTTCTTTTCAGTCTAGACGTCGCTTCTTGAAAACTGAAAATGTCTCATACTTTGGCCTTCGTTATCGAATCGTTTCTAATACTGCATTGTGCACACATAATAAACTTATCCTAATAGACCTTTATGACAAAGGCCTATTACGACAGCGCTATTTACTTTGGCTGAAAATGTATTTGCACCGAGATTGAGCAATTAGATAGAGAGCCTCCTATTTACATAAGGGATATTTTGCCTCGTTTATGCTACAATTAATAATTATTGCAATTAAAGTATCTTGCCAGATAATGCCGGCATCTGGAATTATCAAAATAGCCATGTTTCAAGGGGGTATGGGCGAGTGGTGAGCTGGTAAGGCTTCTCAAAAATTAGACATTAATTTGAAGTCGTTTTTTGAAAAGCTGCAATTTTGTGGAAAAAAAATCCGCAAATTTCAGAGAATTTTTGTAGTGTTTTTTGAAATTTTGGTAATAACAGACAGGTCGTAGGCAAATTTGTTTCGTGAAAATCGACTATGAATATAATGGATTGTATTTTATTTAAAAAGTTCACTTTTATTTTTAAATAGAAATGTGCACTCCTTCCGTGATTTGGTTTTGGTAATATATATTACTGTACATGTAGATACTTGCCATAGTTATTATGTATGTATAAGTTCATTTTCTTAAAATTGCTGTTTTAAAATCAATTACATTTTTATAATAATTTCCAAAAAAAACATTACTTATAGTAACGTAATCTCTTAGATGATATATGTGATAAGTGTCCTGAAACAAAACCTTAATTATTGTATTTTGAATTTTTGTAATCTGTCCAAATATGATTCATTTGTGTAACTGTAGATTTCGACTTCATATCGTAATATACTTTCAATCCAACATAGATTGAATGATAGATTGTATCCAATGATAGAACTATTCAAATGATAGATTAAATTTCAAACAGTGATCGACACTTGCATCCAAAAATGGACAATAAATATGGTTTGTACTTTACTTTCCTAAGTATCCTATCCTAAAAATCCTATATTTCCTAAATATATATTTTTTAAGAAAAATGAATTATAATCCATTGTTTACCATGGTGAAAAGATCAGTATTTGATCACTATTCATATCACTTCTCTATAGTGATGAATAGTGGTTTTTTGGACTGCTGGTGTCAGTATATAAAAATCAGTATGGATACTGGCATTACTACGGTTAGTAATATCGACATTACTTTGGATAGTAGTATCACTGTTACTTAACTTAGTTTCATCTGTATTACAAGTCGATTCAGAATTGTTGGAATTAATTAGCAAACCTGCAATTACGTAATCAGTGTTTCCTTATTAAACCACACAAGATACGTGTATATGCTGACAGTTAATATCAGTACTTATGGTATAGTGATGGATACTTCTGTCATTACAGTCGATACTGTACTAATACCACTAATATCCATAGTGTTAAGTAGTGATATATACTGGTATCACTAAAGTATCTCTAGTTTCCAATAGTGTCAGTAATAACATAGTGATTTCACCTGTTGCAACTAAACAGGTGGATAGTGATTTTAAATGTTTGCGGTCAAATTTAATTGCATTTTTTTGTAAGTTGTAAATCTCACTATAGACAATTGCAATTTAGCTATACGTGTGCAATCACTTCACGAACTTTGTGCAAATGTACTGGTCACACTAATTCTCGCCAGTATAACTCGTACTGATATCATTAAGATTTATTCTAATATCACGATATATCAGTTAATATGTACTGATATCACTATGAATTTTATACTGATCCATACAAATCTTCCCACCAGGGTATTGTCCAGTTTTGCGAGGAACAAAAATGCCAACGGAGTTTCAATCTTTGTTAAAATATAACAAATACATTTTAAAGGAAAATTAACTGGAAATGGCATTTTTTCGGAACACAATCTCATATAAGGGGTGTCAGTCATTTTTGAGACGGATTTGGCGTGACGAGTGTAGTTTTCCCGCAGCTTGTTCGAGCACCTTGTAAAATGAAGTAGAAAAAGCGTCGTTTGAAAATGAAAAAAAAAACTTGTATTTACCAAGCCCTGGATTATTTAATGCAGGTTTTTGGGTGTCGCGTACCACCTTTAATACCCTGTTGAGTTGGCTACGGGCTCTCGAGCTTTGCCATTTAAATGCATATGAAAAGCAACGATAAAAGGCTGGATAAAAGTATTATTTCGCGCTATCGAATATCCATTTCGTTTCGTAACTCGAGTAAGAGCAATTTTTTTCAGATATAAAAAAACCGTTGCATGCATGAAAGCGAATAAATTGCGTCTTAGAAAAGCGTGTTTGATTAAACTCTGTTGTCGGATGGCAAATCCATCGTTTTTGGATTTGCATTTCGTGTTGGCCAAAACTGGATCCCAGACCTTTTTATGCCCCTTGTTTGGATATTAAACAATAAATAAAAGCCAATAAATTCACCCTGTGTGGAAATTAATTTCTGTCGGGAACCCTGAACCGTGAAATTTGTTCCTCTCGTTGCCATCGCGTAATCTTTTGAATTTTGGGAAAAGCATTGGGTGGGGGTGGGGGGGTTACTGAACGTCAACCCCCACCCCCAGCAGAGTTAAGACAATGGATTCTTGGAGGGATTTTCAACGGCTAACGCTGAATCATTCTGTCTGCTATTAATTATAAGAAGGGCGTTTGAATTCATTTGAATTCGCCACTGTTAATTAATATTTGATCGAAATATCGTTTTCTAACAGAATGTAACAGAAATGTTAATTTAACGCAACATTTGAAACTTAAATACAGGGTTGGTACCCACCTGGAAAGTCATGGAAAGTCAGGGAATGTTAGGGAAGAGAAAAATTGTCAGGGAAAGTCCGGGAAAATTGGCTTTTTTGCTAAAGAGCCAGGGAGAGTCAGGGAAATTTATTATAGAAATACTGGCCTGAGCTGCATTTGAGGATTGGGAAATTTATGAGTTGCCCATTTGACGACGATACAATTGCGCGAGAGTTAATGGACCGGCAAAAATAGAAACTACGTTTAAATTGAGCATACTAAAAATGGAATTGCCCTGACAATTGTACAGCTGCAACAATGCCTTAGTACCGTAGGTAATGATTTAGAAATTTTTTGAAACAGGCAAAATTTATTTTTATGTCAAGGAAATTACATGGGTTTGTCAGGGAATATCAGGGAAAGTCAGGGAAATTGATTTAAGAATTTCGGTACGAACCATGTAATAAGAAAATATCTGGAAATCTGACCAAGAAGTAATGCTAACCGGTTCGAGAATTTGTCTCGTCAGTTGTTGAATTAGATTTTAGGGGATTGTTTTGGGGCGAAATTACTGCTATGTATGTTAAAAATGAAGTTAAGAACAAGTAAATACATAACGTTATTTTCAAAAACGGATATATATGTACATGTGTATTCATAGTTTTTCAATTAACTCGCATAGTTTTTGGGTTACTGTAATTCGTGTTGTTAAAGATGTTTTTTTTGGAAAATGTCTCTTTTTAAATGTTTTATTGTTAGTATTAAGTTAAAAATATTTGTGCATTTTTTTGTTTGTTCGGACTTGTTTGTGTTCATCGCTTTTGAACAAACGTATATTGTTTTTACACTGTATATATGAAAAGATATCTTATGGAAAACTTTTTTTTTGGTTGGCATATTTTAACCTTAGCTGAGATAGATTATAACGTAAGAAGGGACTAATTTCAGTGTGCAGGATTAAGCGTAGGATTTGTTTTCACCGGGTTTTCGAGCTTTACAAACTTGAGTACATTTTAGGTTGAATATACAGTATTGTTTATATCTATGAAAAGATATCTGATACAACAACAAAATTTTTTTGGTTAGCATATTTTAACCTTAGCTGGGATAGATTTTCACGTAAAAAGGGATTAACTTCAGTGTGCAGGATTAAATTTCGGATTTGTTTTCACCCTATTTTGGAGCTTTTTTTTGTGTTTTTTTAGCAGCTATTCCCATTCGGAGCTCGAAATCAGACAGTATTTTCTGATTGTCATTGGGAGTCTTTGTTGTCCAAATCCGATTTCAATATCTCATTTGAATTATTCCTAGTTGGCCACTATCGGTATAATAAATGGTCCCTGTAATTTCGTTATTTCCTCGACCACAGACTGACCATTTCCATTGGTCAGCCTCTCTTCGCCCATATTGCGACTCTTAATGGACTGCTTGGCCCATAAAGAAACGCTATTAAGCCAACAGTTATACCAGTTTCGGTATCGATGGCTGGAGCTT
This sequence comes from Kryphioiulus occultus, assembly GCA_034687865.1. NCBI lineage: Eukaryota > Metazoa > Arthropoda > Diplopoda > Julida > Julidae > Kryphioiulus > Kryphioiulus occultus. The sequence continues at coordinate 7,655 of JAQGAF010002957.1, forward strand.
ATATCAGTGATATTGCCCACACGAGCGGAATTCAAGAAATCTTACCAAAAAAAAACAGCAAAGTCAATTGCTTTTTTTTCTTTTCTGGCATCATTGGCAACGCTGAAGAACTTACTCAATTGAAACATTGTGACACAATTGTGTTCATTGGTATTTAAGAATATGTGTATCAATATATTTGGGAATACTCCAGTTTACGACTTTAACATGTTACGCGTCATTTTTGCAAAAATTGGAAAAAAAATTTTGTTTCAAAAACTTGCATGTATCGATGGATTGCGAGTTTGGAAGTTCAATGCAAGAATATTTGATTTTGATAATGTTTGTGTTTTTCAATTACTATTTCTGTAATGACACGCAGATAACTGTTTTATCCAGTTTCCAATTAGTTCAATAATGCAAACTCTTCGGAATGTTAACGTTTTTCAGTGACTTCGTCATCGCTGACAAATAGTTATTGTATGTTATCAGTTTAATGGCAAATTTACCATCAGTGAATGAATGACTGCCGTTTAATAGCAGTTTTATATCAGAATATTGATTTTTCACCCGTTTTCATCGGGAAGACACGTGACAGTTAAATGTGCATTAATTTTATATCAGGTTTAGGTTCGTTGATTCCTAAAAATGTTTTCGTTATTTCTTTGTTTCCTAAAAATGTTTTCGTTATTTCTTTGTTTCCTAAAAATGTTTTCGTTATTTCTTTGTTTCCTTATAAGTTTGTTTAGTTTCGCAGAAAGCAAGGTATACGTAGGTGGCGTTGTTATTAGTCCACGAACATGCTGACTTAGAAGAGAACATCGAGTTTCCATTATAAGTCCGTGACAGAGTTTATAGGTTTTCATTTCTTAACAATGGTTTCATCGTCGTTGTTTCCGTAAGATTCACCGCTTTCGCCGAATGCGTCGTCATAGATGGCGCTGTTTGTAGTTTAGGCGCAAATTCGCCATCGTATAAATCCGTGTCCACGGAAAAGAGTTACCAGCGAATATCAATTTACCATCGGTTTTATTGTAAGAATATCGGTTTTTGATAAGTTTACGAATCAATTGGCGAGCTATTTTTTCCCCACCATGCAGGGTCTCGACCCTGGATATTGGGTACGTCGGTCCCTGTTTTTGAGTGGCGCCCCCTGCATCCGCAGAGCATCTGCACGATATGATATTTGGGATGTTAAGTTCTTGGATGGCAGCGGCGCATCTCCAGCAGTCATGTGAATGGGGGATCCATTACTGAAATAACGACGTCAACTGAATGCTAAGATATTGAGGGGACCAGGGGTGCAGGGGGTGCCGGGGGTGAATGGGGCTTAGACCCATTGCGATGGACCGATCGATATAGGCTCAGACTCAGGGCTCGTATTTGCGCGCCACCTCGCGTTTCCGTTTGCCAACGGATTTCATGGCAGCTTGAAGGCTGTTTGCACTCGATCGTGTGTGCCTCGTGTTTATATCCGCGTAAAAGTAACAAAAAACAGACCGATTTCTGGCAAGAAAATAAAGAAGAAGAAGAAGAAGAAAAAAGGGATGGGAAAAAAAAAAGAAAGAAGAGGCTCCTTTCCTTCGGTTTATTGGAAGTGGATTTTTCCAGTAAGGTCTCTTTGTTGAAACAGGTCTTTGATCTTTGCGTTTCTATGGAGGCGGTTCGTCGACAGAAACATTTTCCTAACAAATCTGACGACTGAGAAGAAATTAGAGCATTAAGGGATAACGGATGCCATCCGTGGCATGGTTACTGTCGATGTCACTGAGCTTCGGCGGCCATCTTGGATTTGCGCAGTCAGCCATCAACGCCATGCAAGATTTCTGGAACGATGACGACTAATGCATTTTAAACTCCGAGCAAGACGCATTGTACCCTATTATCTCGCGAAAATCACGATCAACTACATTAACTAACGAAAATCAAGATCGAGGGATATATAAGTGATTCCGAGAGACGTACGTTGCTAAAGAATGTTAATTGCAATGTGATTGCTAACTGATGCTAACGAAGATATCCGAAGCAATTCCAACTAATGCATTTTAAACTTTGAAGAAATGCAATATTGATTATCTGGCTAAAAATCAACAGTAAGCGACGTCGCGGAGAATACTCGACCATCTTGGAAACCTACTGAACAGGCACTCTACGTGTAAATAAAATATCTGAAATGAATACAACACTAATGTTTAAACTTGGTGCAAAAGAAAGTTGAAACGTACGAAAAATCGTGTTACGGCATGGAAATACTTGTAATTATGGAACAATTTAGGTACTTGTTACATGTACATTATGTTCCATATGGTAAAACAATCGCTACTTCAAACTACGTTATTCGCAGAGACTTGGTAGAGATAATATATACGTGTGACATGCATGTAGTACAATTGTATACTTTTGCGATTTTATTTATCAGCATACCACACGAAGCTGTATCACCTTTTCACTTACATGTACAGTATAACGTGTTACTTCAAATTTTCGGATATGCTGTATATATACTTCATAATTTTCATTTGTGGAATGGTTTATGCGAAATTTTTGGAATTGTTTATATCGACTTCTATTTAATTTTTAAAATATTAAACGGCATTTAAAATACACTATCCAGACATTGGTATTTTAGCACGAATGCATTTTTAAAATATGCAACATTTTCTCGTAAATTAATCGTAAAAACGTCACGGAAAAATTATTTTTTCCTACCTTTATACTTCTTTCCTTTTCGCTTTTGTAGGAAAAGAAATAATTTAGCTGTGATTTTTTTACGATTAATTTTCGATTTTACCAGCCACTGGGTGAGTGATTTCTATGTTCCAAAATTTTCTCGTGTTAATTATCAAGAATGTTTTAAGTTTATTTGGCTCGGTTTTAATTAACTGGCAATTTCAAACTTATTTTGGACAATCTCGGGACGTTTCCCGTTATCTGCCCCTGCAATATTAACAGGCAAGTTCCCAAAGTGAGTGACAGATCGCGTAATTGGTTTGAAAAACGAATTTTTGAGTGCATTTATGGCCAGCCCTGTATTGGCCTGACAGTGTCAGTTCGCAATCTTCGTCGAAGACACGCTACATAACTCGAAATGTTTTCCCTGGGCCGTGGGTGTCTTTTTCTGAATAGGATAAATTCAGTTGCTAGGATATTTTATCAATTCGTTGATTTCAATTATGTTCGTCTTATCATCTATCTAACAACAAATGCCAAAGGTAAGAAGTGTTCTTGTCGTATGTCATGCTGATGCGACTGCCTTTACTCAGAGGCATTTAAGGTGAAGGGATTTTAAGGTAAAAGCTTCCGATTTAATGTAGCAAAAACTGGTCCTGGTGCACTTATTCAGCATCCATCTGATGGCTCGCTAAAGGAAGTCAGCCTGGATGCTTTAGCTGCGCTTTTTTTTTTTTTGACAGTGTTTTTGCCTTTGAAATTTCCACTGGTTGACGTCTGGCGAGCATTTTCTCGCAGAGTTCAATAGGCAGAGAGGAGTTTCTACCGTCCTATACAGGAAATGCCAATGGGTGACAAAAACTCGCGATGACACATGCGGAATTTGCGAACCTATAAGTGGAAATTCGACGAAATGACAAAAATCCTTTAATATCCAGAGTGGAAGATGTGATATGAAGCTCTGTCGGTGCAACCTGTAGTCGTTTAAGTTGAACCTCGATGACTACAGTAGGTGACTGTTTTTGTCAGTCCTTGTTTGAGAAGTCGTGGTCTCGCATTGTTAATTGGGCGGGACCGACGACATTATAATACCTAAAACGAAATGGGATATTTCGAGGAAAATACGGCTCGTGCATGTATAGCTTACAAAGTTAATATAAATAATAATAATTTATTAACAATAATAAATAACGTCCAAGTTTACAATAAAAATAACCAATCGGCGAGAAGCTAGACATAGCTTGTATTCGCCTCTTAGTTATTACAGTGATTCCATTGATATACATGAAAAAAGCAATATTGAAATGTGTATACAGTTACATATTTATCTCCACAACATTATTATATATCATCATCCACCCGCAGAAACATGAATTAAAATATTCCATTAAGGCAATCTTTTTGACATTATAATATTATTTTTCACACTCAATCCAATTAATTTAGTTCAATCTAAGTTCAATGCTTAATTCTCAGAGATATTTTCTTTATCCTAATTTTTCTTTAGATTTTATGAATCCATCAATAAATTCGTAACCATTCTCTTCACCATTCTTCCACTATTACACTCACATAGGGTAACTGGCAATTCATTAAAAATAGTTGGCTCTCTTACCGTATTCATTATTTGCAAAAGGAACCTCATATCTATACAGTGTATATACGTTTCCTGAGCTTACTTGCCTTCATAGTTATTGTCTTCTTATACTCGTTTTTGAAACATTGACTGGAGATTATCAGCTTATCCCTCAAATTGATAATTTTTAAAATTTTTAGTTTAACGAAAATGTCACGTGACGATTCACCAGAATTCTTTTCTCTAAATAAAATCTTTATTATTTTATTCTGAATTCATTGAAGTCTAGAAATCTGTGTTTTGCTAGCAAATCCATATCTGATGATACTTTCTACCCATGCATAATATATATATTCTTTTTTAAATTAATATTTAATACGTTTTTAATTTTATACAGACCAGGCATAATTTTTCGTAAATGATTTATAATTGAGAATACAGTAGGAACTCCAAAGTTGATCACCTCCCCATGTTGACCACCTGCACATCTGTACTGTATGTTTTATGTTGACCACTTGGACTATAAAACACAATAGCAATTTACTCTCTGTATGTTGACTAGCATAGTCTCATCATGTAAAATCATGGATGATTAAATGTATTGACTGCTTGCAAAAATACATTAGGACCTTCAAAGTTGACCACATTTTACCTCTCTTGTTCAGATTGAGCAGCTTTATCATTCTGCTCATACTGTATGCGCGCAGTTGTGATTTTTATTCAAATTACACGTAACAATGGCGATGTCATTATTCCCAATGTTAGAACAAAACTTGTTAATTTTAATGTTGCGTTTGAGATGACTTTCGGTTGTTAATTTACGCTTCCCACTTATCGTTTTACCACCGTGGCGTCGTAATGACGTCGTAATGAAGTGCCCTATCATTTTTCCATATTAGCAACGACAGATTTCGTCATTGCAGGTGAATTACGCTCGTTCAGGTACAGCTTCTGCCACTCGGGTTGGCGTTTTTAATCTCTCGGAGACTTATGAATCTCCGGAGATGAATTTTCTTCGCTAATTACGCCGTTTTCCAACTTCAGTTATTTATCATTTAGGATGATCGCTAGTTAAAAGCCATCTTTTATTCGCCAATATCGCCTTTTCCCATCGTATTTCCTGGCCCGAGTAGATGGCACCACCATATGTCATTGTCACGTTAACGACCCCAGCGTTTGTTCTTAATCAAAAGGAAGTAAAGCGGAGAAAGAGAGAGAGAAAAAAAAGCTAGGAAATTATACAAAAGTCATCTTTGGTTTAATGAACCTTTTGCTCCGGCTTATCCTCCCTGCAGTGGGTCCCTGGTGGGGAAAACACCTTAATTTCCCTCTGGGACCTCTACCCACCCACTCCCAATTCAAACTGTTGTCAATGAACTGAAATTGTACTCATTTCCTTTGTCATTATCCACTGCCCCATTATCTTTCTTACTTGGCATTTTTTTTTCCAAACATGGCCTTCCTCGCTTAATAATCCAACTTCGTCAATGAATCTCCAGAACTTTTTTTCTCCTCCTTCCAATGATTATTATTACGGCATAAAAACGGGCGTGTTGTGTTCATTTAATCATTAGCATAAAAAGAAGAGAGGATGAAGTTGAAGTTTTTTTTTCGTTTCGTGCTTTAATTTCGCCCCCAAGCAGCTCATTAGATATGCGCCGCATCAATCCTTATCCGAATTCAGCGGTTTTTACATTTGCATTTGATAGCCGCCATTTTCGCCTTTTTCTTCGCTCTTGATGGCCTCCCTTTTGCTCTTCTCTAAGAAGGTAGGGCCGTCTTAGAAGACTACCTTCTTGGCATCTACCGATTCAAGACGAACTGATGAAGGAACCTCGTGTAAAACAATGTGATCGCCAAGGTTGGTTGCGTACGAGAGTACTGTTTGCAGTTCTGGTAGCACTAATGTGGTAACTGATTGCTAAGTTGTTCAATACTAATGAGAAATTGGTTGTCATTGCTACTTTTGCATCCAAATGGGATGAATGATATTTTACCATTTGCTTAAAATAGGTTCCTACTCACTTTACAATCTACGGTAGAACCTCTGTAAGTTGACCACCCAAGGGATTGTCGCAAACTGGTCACAACCAACATAAGGAGGTGGTCAACATAGGAACGAGGCTTGTACTGACACGTGATTTTAATTCCATGAACTTCATGTACTGCATGTACTCAGATTTTAAAGTAATCATTCACCATTCGTGAATAATCTTATTAAAATGTTCATAATACAGTACCAGTATTGCTACAGTGCGGCAAATTTATCCTGCAATTACACGTACAGTACAGTAAGGGTACTGAAGGGGTTTAAAATGAACCCTTTTACCTCTGTAGAGACAGTTACTGTCCAGGGGTGTAAGCATAAGTTTTGCAAGCAGCCAATAAATTGAATCATCCGTCCCTTTATATGTTGAGACCATGCTTGTCAACATACAGAGAGTAGATTACTATTGTGTGCTATAGTCCAAGTGGTCAACATTCAACACACAGAGGTGCAGGTGGTGCAAGTTAGTGGTGACTGTCCGGTCAGTTAAAATGTGGCCAACATACGGAGGTGGCCAACATGGGGAGGTGGTCAACTTTGGAGTTTCAACTGTATGTGTAATGCTCTTTAAGTTTTGACCATTATGGAGCTAGCAGGTGACCTTATACAGTAGGCATCTTCGATGTTATCAGTAACAATTTTGTCAAAAAAAAAGACAAGATGTAAAATGCTAACAATGGCTTAATTGACCGGTGTAAATGTTCCCTGGAAAATTGCGTTACCAGCGTTGTCTTAAAAGATTGCTTAAATATTGTTTTAATTTTTCATTTCTTGTAAGTTTCGTTGTTTCTTGTCAGACCATAGTTTTTCATAAATCGATGGTAAGATGGCATTTTATTTCCTTAAAACAGTTATTTAGCTGTTTCGTAATGTCAATGCGAATTGCTGGATATCACTAGAAACCCATCGAACTACATTTATTCGCGATTTGCATTAATTTCGTCCCAATTCTCCAACAATGGTAAAAACATTCCTTCGTATTGCTGTGTTGGTTTTCCACTTTGGGTCGCGTATGGATTTTCGTGTTTGGCCCAAAAATAAATTTGCTTCTTGGCAATTACATGCCCTAATATATCTGCCTAAGAAAATTGCTTATTTTTTGGCCTTTTGCCATTTTGGGAGGACGTCTTTGAAACGATGCCCTACTTCCTTATCTCTCGTCTTGGCTTCTTCTTCAAACGGCCCTTTTTTCGTCTTCTCCAAATGGGACATTTCTCGACGTGTCCTCACGTTTACGACCCTCGGATCCGCCAGGGGGCGTTGAAGATGGGAGGGCCGTGAAACCACGTGATGGATGGGCCCAAAATGTCCGCCATCGAGGTTGTTGTTTGAGCAATTTCCACCCAAATTCCCTCTGCTTGGAATCATCTTCTGCTCCTCTTTTATTGTTCATTTTCAATGCTAACTCGGTTTTATGAGGATCGTTTATAGGCAAAGATTGGCCTCAAATGAGACTACTCTGGATCCCCGACAGAAGTCAGATGGGTTTTATTTGAAAAAAAAAAATGCCACTCGCAACCTAGTCATCAAAATGAGTGATTTTGACGCCATGAAATCAGGGCTTTGGCAGTCAGAAAAACCCAATTTGGGAGTGGAAGAAATCCTCGCCCAAAAACCTGGCCATTGACTGCAATTTCTGACTGAAATTAGAAAAATGGAGGCGTTGGACACGTTGAAAATAAAATACACCAAAATTTGGGAAAGAAAGTGCTTGAAGAACTTGTCATTGACGGTGTAATAGCGATACATTTGTTATTTAAATGGTCGGAATGTCACAGTTTTGGAAGGGGAAGTTGACAGGAGTTGGCCAAAATTTGGGAAATGAGTCATTGTGTCAGATACCGTATACTGTACTTTTCATGTCTTGGATTTTGAAAAATGGCCTTCATTTAAAGTGAGGGAAAAAATTCTTTGCGAGAATTTCAAGCAATAAGGCCACTCACGTTTTGATGTTTAACTGCATTTTGGTAATTGTACCTGCTCAGTTCACTGTGCTAGCCCCTTTAAAATTTGTCGTTGCTAAATGCATTGTTTTAAAATATTGATGATTTTACAATTAAATGTAATGATGTATATGTATGTAGTGATATTACAAAAAAAAACTCGCGGACAATTTTGACTTATATTTAAAATCTGAGCATCCAAATAGAAAACGTGTTTTAAAATTGGTTTTTGGAAAAAAACGCATTTATATTTTACGTGCATAATAATACACATACCGGCTAAATATATTTTAGATTTTGCCTCACCTTCATTTGAGTTAATTTACGGTAATTTATTCAGAAAACACTACGAAATGCATTTGAAATTTAATTAACTTTTATCAAATCAATTTTTCGGTTTCGTACTCTACTGCACAGTATATACCAGAAAGCAAAAATTAAATTTCAATGCTGTTTGAAAGATACATAATTCGTTCGAAGGGATTTATAAACATGAATTCTGATAAATTATTTTGAGTCTAAATGAAAATAAAATTCAATGATTTCCGTTTAAATTTTCGTTAGGACTTAATTTAAGACAACTACAGTATAAATCCGACCTTAACCTGGTTAAATCAAATTAAATTTTTGTTTTTCACGCTAATTACACGCTGAAATGGGCTACCTTCATTGCTCGATTATTCGAAAAATAAATCCCCAAAATCCCTGGTGGGACCAAACGCTGCTAGCGTAATGTGTTCTCAACCAGAAATTAAATTTTTATCGGGAAAATCTATTTCTAGCTCATTGAAAAGCCAAACAACCACATTTAAAAGATAGCTTATTTCGAGTAACATCGTGAGCAAAATACGTTTTCCGTAATAGACAATTTTTGAAATACTTTTTTTCCAAATTAACTATTTATAAAATGCAGCGTACATTTTTCTCAATTTGATCATTTATAATGCAAGTTTGCCAATTTCCCAAATTTAACAATTCCTAAAATAATTTCCCCGCATTGGCTATTTTTAAAATACAGTTTCCAACGTTGACAATTTATAAAATATATTTTTCCACAAATTTAACAATTCCTAAAATAATTTCCTCCGTTATTGGCTATTTTTAAAACACATTATCCGACATTTACCATTTTATAAAATATATTTTTCCACAAATATACCGTATTTAAAATACGGTCGATTCGGATACTTACCCAATAAACACGAAACAATTGATTCGAGGTAAATTGAGCGAATTGAGTCGATCTTCGTGGCATTAGAAAGTTGATTGCCACGAATCCTCCCGTGGCCACCGACTATATTTCATCATTTCCAACGTATTTTTTTTTCATATTTATGCCTCCAAAATATAAAAAAAGCTATCTAAGTAAGGAAGGAAGGAAGTGGATAAAAGGGTCGTATGGGCACAAGCAGTGAAATAAAAGCATTTCTTCCAGGGTGTTGGTCATGCAAAAAAGCTAGTAAGGCATGCACGGCTCCACCCCTTCGTGTCCCATTGTTGAACCCCCCGCAAAATTGGCCCTAGGGACCTTTTTCCCCCCATATATTCAACATGAATTATTGAACACGCCACCCGGGCTAAGCATTGGTGAGCCCGTTTTGGGAATTGCTTCGGCTTCATCCCAAATGCATGGTTTTAGGGCTTGATAAACAGATCGTCGATAACCGAAAAAAAAATATACGACTCGGAAAAAAATAGGATGAGAAGAAGAAGTGGAAGAAGAAGAAGAAGAAGAAGAAGGGGAAAAATGATAATAATGGAGGAAAATAGGGGTAAATGCTATAGATTTTATTCGCTCAACTCTGGAACCGCGAATAAACGATTGAAACGTCTCTTGACACCAATAAGAAAGGAGCTGGGAGAAGAAGTTGCGTTGAATTTACCGAATTTATACCGAATTTATATCGCACTCGTGGCGAGAGACGTGTTAACGATGTGGAGATGAAATTCAAACTCACTTGCCACAAATAATAAACAGACACGCTTAAATTTAAATTGGGCCGGGGGAATTTATGGCTAGATGAACTGATTGTAAACCGTCCCTTATGGAAAAAAAAACTGATTACCAACTGATGTAAACTGATTCCAGGCCTAAACTGAAAAAAAAACGGAAAAGTAAACGGAGCGAGGACTTCGGTAATTTAGTTTTGCGCATTACGAGGGAGCATCAGGTTGGGATACGTGTTATACATTTAGTTTTATGCCAGATTTTGATCGTTAATTCTTGAGTTGTTTTGTCATGGAGCATTATGGGGAAAACTGATGAAAACCTATTTTACACAGAAGAACTGTCATGAATTACAACAGAACCTCCAAAGTTGACCACATTTTAACTGACCTGACAATCACCACATTAACTCAATGGAAGGTGACCTCTACGTGTCGACCACCTGCACCTCTTGAATGTTGTATGTTAGCCACCTGGACTATGACGCGCAATAGCAATTTTCTCTCTGTATGTTGACCAGCATGGTCTCAACATGTAAAGTCATGGATGACTAAATTTATTGGCTGCTTGCTAAACTTGTACTGCACACCCCTGTACAGTAATTGTCTATAAAGAGGTAGAAGAATTCATTTTGAACCCCTTCGGTATAAAGGTACTTGGCAGTAAATAGAGGAAATTCAAAAACATCGCAGAATTACATGTAGATAAGAGATTTACGTTGTTTATTGCCACGACAGATAGGATAATTGTCTGGATATGCTTTCTAATCTTACAGAATGAAATTTGTAAGTACTACTGCGCACTACAGTACGTGTAATTGCTGGATAAATTAGCGGCACATTAGCAATACTGGCACTGTATTATGAACATATTAATAACGTTATTCATAAATGATTCATGAGTGAGGAATGCTTACTGTAAAATGTACGTGTAAGTACATTCATGGAATTAAAATCCTATGTCTGTACAAGCCTCGTTCAATATGCTGACCACCTCCTTATGTTGACCAGTTTTAGACAGTCCTTTGGTGGTCAACTTACAGAGGTTCTACTGTACTAGTAAGCTGAAATTCAGCGTTGACTGCCTGAGGTCCTCTGATATTTATCCGCAACTGAATGGCACTAAATTCTTGATAGAAATTTGATATTTAAGTTGCTCACCAATAGAGTAGGAATAACAAGTTTTTTCGAAGTTTTTTAACCGTTGCCAAGTATTTTTAAACTGATTTTTCTTGTGAAGGGATATGTTATTAAACCTGTTCTAAATTGGGATAGCATCCATTTGGGGCGCGGTTTTTTGGACACCATGTATCATTTAGATTGGTCCATCTTGATGCATTAGAGAACATCAGCTACTGGGAAATATTGAACGAAACGCCATTTGGGTGACGTCATGTGCATTCCCGTACTGAACTACGTTTCATGTAGAATGGGTGAGTCAGCGACCTGTTGTCACCGGCGAAAGTGTACACGCCATCTAGCACAGGAAGCGTCAAGACAGCAGCGAGCAGTGAGGCACAAGCATTTCTATTGGTGCAATCTTGAGCCCTCTGTTGAAAAGGAGGAATAAAAGATTCATCACTTGCATCAGCAACCAAGGCTTAGCGAGCTCTACGATCGTCAGGAAAATGGATAAAGAAAATGAAAGGTTGGTTTCAAAATTGAATTCTTAAATATAAAAATTAGGCTTTAGAATTCATGGCCATAAACCATTAATAGCAGCTAGCTAATCGCCAGTTAATAGGTGGCGTGTAATAGCCACCACGTGTATTGGCATAAACACTACCATGAATTCCATGATTACCATGATTCAGCACAAAACAAAGGGCCATTGTGATGTTAAGTAGTCAATTTTCGCCCCTTGTATAATCCCTAATCAAATAAACT